>JAECUM010002505.1:0-124715 GCA_016617855.1 Megalonaias nervosa
ATATTACGTTTGTTATTTATGCTGATTTAGAATGTCTACTTGTTCCTGTTGCAGGCACAGAAAATGATCCAAATAAATCAAGCACCAGAAAAATACAATAACCTGTTCCCTGTGGAGCAGCTTATAAAGTAGTTTGTTGAGCTAACGATAATTTTTTAAGTCCAATAAAATTGTACATATGTAAAAGTCCTGCCGTGTGGTTACTAAAAAATTTAATAGACGATGTTAATAAAATGTTCAACAGATTATCCAGACCAGCCCCAAGTCGATAAAATAAAATAATTCTCATGTAACACGTTTTACGTCTTAGATTAATAACATTTAGTAAAAGAAAATATCAAATTACTGAAAAAGAATTTCGAATCCTTTCAATAATCATTACAATAAAATGTAACGAAACAAAAAATAAAATAAAAAATTTCAAAATTAACACACAAGCAATTTAGTTACATATACGTAACAGTCGATAAATCTGAAATCCTCGTACTCTATTGCAAAAGATCTTCGATGCTTTTGTTTCGAAAGAAGTTGATAGTGATTTTATACACTCTTTCAGCAACATCTCTTCCGAGATTAGAGTCCTTGCTTCTTCCAGATACTCTTCAAACTTGTCTTCTTGACTCATCATCAAACATGTGTCGTTTCGCCTCTGACTAGGATCATCTATTTGAGATCAATGTGTTATCTAGTCAGGCCTGAGATTATTTCAGCCAAGCGCCGAGCAAAAGTGAGACTAATTGTTCTTCTTGTTCTGGTCATCTTGACATCAAGACTGTATCTTTCACTGCTTTTGCTTCACTTAGTATCTGTGACTGCTTCTGTTCTGGATATCAAACATCATCTTCGCCTATCTACATAGTTTTGTGTTCCATCGTTTTTCATTGTCTCTTTAATTGTCTAGGATCACTTTCTCTCAAGGTTTTGATTTCCAGAGTATGGTCAGATTTTGCATACATGATCACGTCCACTGTGGTCACGAGAGCTACTGTAAATTGCAGTTCCATACAAACTTGGTCTAATGTTATAAGGTGGAAATGTTCTTTGTCGCTCCCTTTGTATCGAGTGAAATCAAATCCCCACAAAGTATATCCTCCTGAATAATCGCGTTACGAAATGTCACGGGTACTGTTGGTTCCTTATTGTCACGTGGCTTCAAACAGAGTCATGTAAGATCTCAAGTATTTTTTTCTGTGCGAAGTAAAGTTCAAAAGGTCTGACACAGAAGGGCTGGCAGTCGCGGGCGACTTCTATCTCAACCACGTTGAACTGGTGGAACTTAAAAGGATTTTGATCGATAGTTCCTTTGAGATCAACATTGCTGACGATGCCTGTGAACAAACATTAAGGCAGCTGGAGTTAATAAAACATGATGTTCGATCATGGAACGGAGTGCAGAAGCAATGGTGAACGTTATTGACTTCCATATGTCGTAAAAGATACTTAGCTATCATTTCACTGATGGCGTATCCCACTTTAGATAAGACTTTCACAGGTTGCTTGTCTAGCTTCTTTATTTTGAACCATGTATTTTGTGAGCTGCATAACTGTATTTGTTTGCCATGACAACGATGACTCCATTATAATGCCGAGAATCATATTTGGACTGATAATCATCTGTCACATTTAGTCACATTGGTTTATTAGGACACAAACTTGTCGGGACATGATTAGCCGCTGATGGTATAGGTTACGTGAGAGTGAAATCATCAACAAATTTGATAATTCACAAATAATTGATTTATTACAATTTAAACACATGCTCGCAGATAATCATGGGAACATTATGCTGATGTTCATGCCATTTAATAACGTTAGAAAAATAGCTTACTATGTGTTCTGAGTGTTATACTGGCCCTCATAATTTGACATTCTGTGCATGAAAATAAAGATCTTTAACAGCTGCCAGGCAGCCTGGAAATAATAGATGTTGTTAAGGCCAACAACATAATGGGAAGTTCCATCGTCAGATGTGACAAAAGGAAGGAAACTTGCAATTTACTTTATGAATTTTGGATTGTTGTTATAGTAACACTAACATAAGATGAATATTTTGCAGAATGTGCATTGAAATAGGGCGAGAATGCACATTCCAAGCCTGATCGTACCATGTTTCACTCGTCATGGATGCATGAGGTTGAAGGATATTCAATTGGCTAATTAGCATTGAAAGGTACATTAGGGCTTGAGCTACTAATAAGTGTTGTGTCAATGTAAGGTTCCTTTCACATAGAAACAACACCGCAGTTGACGACATGGGCTGGTCAAGGGAGGATTCGATCGTTCGTCTGGCAAGACAACCTCTATGCCACTGACTCTTGGAGGTTGTTCAGATGAAGTTTGTGTTTTTCGAAGGGATTACAGAAACTTTAGTTACTTAGTTTTTGTACTAAAGCAAAACCTAATTCAGATAAATGTCATTATTGTCTGTTGTAGGGGTTTCCGTGTATTGACTAATGCAAGTAAAATGCAGACTATTCAAAGTACATCACAGATTGAGATGAGGAGGTTGTATGGAGTGTGAGATGAGGAGGTTGTATAGGGTTTTTGATGTTTAAAACCAATCGCACTTCAGCTGATCAAAAAGATTTAAATATACAGACTCCTCTGGAATGCTCATAGACACAATGTGAAATATCTTGACGTAATCAACTGTCCCTATCTTTGCATTATTTATATTTTCTCTTGAAAATAAAATTTGATGTACTTTTTTGACAAAGTAACATAAAATGAATTCAGTTATATTATGACAAGGATATCTGCATTTTGAGCTATCTCTTCAATTATGTTACAAAAGTGGAAAACACTATTTATATGGTTCATGAGAACAAGGCATCCCGAGTATTCGATTAAGCTGTCCTCCGATAAAACCTTTCACATGTTGAAAACCGGGCAAAGGAATTGTTATCCTCTTCAAGTAGAGTACAAACACGATCTCGGAGATATATATGCTATCTTAATAAATAAATATGAGGTACATATTCTGACCAAACTTCATAGTTGCTACTTTTATCAAATGAAAGTAGACCCAACTCATAATGACCTGAGGGACGTTGATGACGTATGCCTCAATGTTATTATAGAAGCTATATTCTTCGTCGCTGGTATTGACTACGATGTCTCATCTCTAAATTCCCTGAATTATATATTTAAAGGATGCATTACATAATACAGAATAAAAGCATTGTATATTTCAAGTCGGAACCCAGTGTTATCACTATTAACTGGCAATTGATAAAAGTTGCATTTGTGTATGCGCAGTTCTATATGTGCAGTATTGTAGTAGTGATATTTTTACTTTATTTTTATAAAGCAATTTATGTATCAGTCATACGGTACTTAGCTTGCTCAAGTTGGGATTCAGGTAAATGGAGATGTAATAAATCCTTTAATCTATGTTTTCTTCGTAGTGAAAATCAGTTGCAATTTATCCTGCTGAAACGTATTTCCAGGTGTTCTTTGTATTCAAGTGTTCTTCAAGACAAACTTAACAAATAAATATATTTTAATCACTGTATTTGGGATCACATGGACGCTATCATTTATGATGAATTTAAACAGACCTAATCATTTCTTTTGCTTACCTGGAATAATAGGCAAATCATTACTAGGTTAACACAAAAAGTCAAATTCAATACTGCAAATAAATCTCAAAGTTTGAGTTAAACCAAGAACTTCATGTACCGATAGATCCACTACCTTTATAATAAAACTGTAGAAATGATTTGATTGCTCAAATATGAAAAATGCAATGAACATCCAGAAATTACAAATTCGGAAGAAATGAAGAAACCATACTTTTATATTAGGACAGTAATTAATCTCTATTAAAGGGAATATATGAATGCCATTTTTAGAATAATTGAACAGACATATAACACCCCCATCCATCCCTGTGCGAAACCTGTCTAATCGTGCCTTTTGTAATAAAAAAATGTCAGAGAAGTTGTGAAAATATAAACTTGCTTAAGTTCAGGATTCGATACGTTTTGCTTTACTTCAAAGGATGAATCATGGTACAGGATTATTCTAGTTACAGACATTGAATTTGTTTTCGTTAGAAATTCACAGATTCACACAAGCAGTTTAGCACAACAAAGTACAAAATTTTATTTCAGTGAATAATAGGGGTTTTAAGAACGTTTGTCTTGCGCCTACTTTTGTAGAAGTTGTAAATAATTCTTGCTGTTTGATCCATTTGGTTTACTTTTTTATCAAAATAATGAAAATTTTGAAGTACAAAAAGAAGAAAGAAAGTATATTGGAATAAGTGATACAATTTTATTAAAAAGAAAAAGAAAATTACGTTCAGGGGAATGGGTACATTGTTAGAAGTTGAATATGTGGGTTGCATTCTTTGCAATATTCAGTTATGAAGCATTCAATAAATTAAACTAATATCCAGAATCTGATTTATCGAGAATGTAAGTATATGTAACGAAAACGACAAAATAATTTCAAAATGTGGCGGGACAACCAGTATAACTAACATGGCCCATTGGGTATCCTTGGTAAGTGCTCTTTTAAGCCACCGGACAAACATCAGGTTCATGTTTAGAAGAGATGACATAGGGTGGACCTGTTTTGTAATTATACACATCACTTTTGGTTGCAATTGCTGAAGTGTGGCTTGCTTCATAGTTCAATTAATCGTGCAAAGTCGACTGTAATATCCTGCCGTTCGTTAAAACTATGAATCAAAACTTAAGGACTCAGTTATCATGCCCACTAAAGAATGTAGCTTCCCTGGCACGTTTGAACAATTTATGTACATAGTTAGAAATAATTCATTATTTTATTTTTAAAGATCAAGATTATTCACGAGTTGTAGATCAATATTTATGTTTTGAAACATGATAAAATATCAGAATGTCTGGACAAAATCTCCATTAACATGGTTAGTTTTGAAGTAAGACCCCCCTCCCCATTAAAATTTAAAATGTATTCTTAATATCTCGATAAATGGGTCTGAAGAAAGTGTAGCACTTTGATGCACCCTAGGTGAATCATAAAAGGTTTTGACATATATGGACAACATCTAGGAATTCGAAACCGCATAGATATGGATGTCTTTCACATCGCCATTGACACTTTAGATATGTGTCATAAATTTATTAGAATATTGAGTTCAAGTTGTCAGAAGATACTTGCACTGCTGAGGATAGTGAATGTTAGAATAGAATGCCTTCAGAGTCAGCCTTTAATCTATTCCTCACAAATTAACGAGACCAGTATGTCCCTCGTATTGTAATGCTGTCTCATTTTGAATGTCTGAAATGATTTACATTGGTCCCATCAAACTAAACACCCGAACAACTCGAATGGGGCCTATTTGTACTGTGGCAGTACAAGGATGAAAAGGTACCTTTACATTATCAATTGTGCAATTAAATTTTGTTTAATCCGTGTGAACTTTGAATCAAATTCAATCATATTCAATCATGTACAATGGAAAAGTCATTTGCGTTCGGCAAAGTTTATAAATACCATTATCTCGGTGATTTGTGGCCCTGTTTTCAAGGTATATGCGTGACATTTATAAATACAATTATCTCTGTGATCAAGGTATATGGTTGACATTTGCAGAATAGCATTACGAGTAAGTAAGTAAATATGGCTATTACTGGAAACATAATTTATCCGGTTGAGACATGTTTACAAGGGTTCTTTGTATTCAAGTCTTCTTGAACAAATTTGTTCGCACCCACACGATGTTTATTTCTATATCCAATGAACGTAGTCATTCATCCTGAATTGAAACAAGTCTAAGCAATTATTTCGCTTACTTGGCTGATCATGAGGCAAACATAATAACCGAATTTTTTTAACGAAACTCGAAACTGGAAGCTAAACAATCAAGGTTTTGAGAAAAATGAAGAACAGGTTTAACTTAAAGAACCCGTTGACATTATATCAAAACTAATAATATTTCCATTGCTCAAGAATAAAAATGAGACTACGCTAAATACTCAAAATTATATAGTTTTTAAAGAAAATGAATGAGCTGGAATGTTCACAAATTTGAGTTTATAATTTGCAGTAACTTCTCTCTTTAAAGGGCACATACCTGTCGTTTTCAGAATAATGGGACTGATGTTCAAGCAGGCTGATACAATCCTCAAATCGGCAGATATTATTTCAGGTCAAAAACTGATTCATCGTGTTTTGCTCATTAAAAAATATTAGATATCAAATGATTGGAAAAAGTATACTTATTTATGTTCAGGATCTGGTACACCTTGTTTTGTTGAATGAGGACCAATGCCTGTACAGTTACACAGAATGAACGTCTTGTGATTGCTTGTAATTAGGAATTCATTTAAGCAGTTTTAGTACAAGAAAGTGTATGACATTTCAGTACAATGAGCTGTTTACTAAACAGAAAATTGTTCAAAAATTATTTATTCTTTAAGCAGTCAATAGTAGTGCTTTGTCAGACACTCGTCTTCAGCCGACATTCGTACAATTATAAATAATATCTTGTTTTGTATCTTGATTGGTTTACTTTTTTATCAAAATATTAAAAATGTGAAAGTTTAAAATGAAAAGGACTATTGGAATAAACAATGTTTAATTTAAAAGAAAATTTTAAATACTACTTATTGGGCATGAGTACCCCATTATTCGTTGAATATGTATTGTATTCTTTATAATTCTCATTTCTGAAGCATTCGGTAAATTAAATTAATATTCAGCAACAGATTTTAAAATATATTATTGGACAATATGTTCTAGCAGTCGGGACGAACTAATATCCCCCACTGGACATGTTCAAAATGTATGTATTTAATAGTTTGCACCAGAAAAATAATACTTTATTGTCAGAACAGATGACAAATGTTGGACTTATTTACACTGAAGAGTAACAGCCAAGTATTGTTGCATTTGCTCAAGTGTATCTTGCCCAAGGATTCAATTTATCTAACAAAGTTTATGATTACATTATACCATTGGATACAAATGTGAGACCCCACACAAGGACTCAGTTTTATGCTCGCCAAATAAGGTAGCTTCTTTGATATAGTTTAACTTACTATGCTACATCTTTTATAAATAATGCATTGTTTGAATCTTAAAGACCAATTTTATTCAAAATTGTTTTTGAATTTCATGCATGAATTTTAAAAGATGACAAAATGTCGAAATGTTTAGACAAAATCTCCACTGAGGTTCTTGTCTTGGAAGTATGATGCCCGCAACAGTTTTAAAATGGTACTTCTGATCTCTCAACAAATGGATCGGATGAAAGTATCAATTGGAAGCACCTAAGGTAAAATAAAAGACGTCCTGAAAGCCATGGACCACATCTTGGAATGCAAAAGTGCATAGATATTAGTGGCTTTAACATTGCCGTAGACATTTTGGAATCCAAACGTGCGTCATAAACGCATTAGAATGTTGATTGCCAAATGAGAGTATATATTTTCACTGTTGTGGATGTGACGTTTTAGAATCTGAAACATTCAAAGTCAAATATTTAATATATTCCTCACAATTTCAACAGACCAGTAGACTAAATGTCTGCATTATATTGAATGGACGAAACAAACACGTTTCCATAGAAATTACCCAACACAAGTCGGAATTGATAACTTTTGTCAAGATAGCCTAAATCATTACTCTAGTTATGATACTAGTGCATGAAAGAAATTACAATAGTCCCATCAAGTTTGATGAACCGAACCACCCTTATGTACTCAGTTTTACTGTAGCTGTGCCGCAAGAATAAGAAAGACAAAAGAAAACACTGTATCAATTATGCACTTATGGTTTGTTTGCTTCAAAGTAAACTTTCAAATAAATTCAAAGAGATGCTACAATGTAACAAATTTATTTGTGTACTATGTGCATTTGTAAGAAAGAAATCTTGTCTAAATCTGATACTTTTAATGTTTCAAAAGGAAAAGGCGATATTTTTCAGAATTAGATTTTTCAAATATGTACCTAACAACTTATTTACACGTTTCGCTCACATCCATGTAATAATTATCTGCGGACGTATCTATAATGTTTAATTATCAAGAAGGAGTATTCATGATGTATGTTCCATTTTCTGCTGTTGAAGGTATTATTACACTAATTAAGTCCCTTTTATATTTCATCATTTTTCTACATTTGTTTAATTAAATCCAGTATATTAGTGACAAGTTCAGATGCATTAAGTCTGTCTTAGACACTTACTTGGGCACATCATATGAAAAAGTCTACATGGGCTATGTTGCATTTTCTACAAACAGTTGCATTTTATTTACTTGAAGTAAACCTTGCTGGATCCAGCGGAATCACACCAGTTTGCTTTGCTATCATACACAACAAGACAAGAGACTGAACTTAAGAAACATTATGTCTTCTGCTCCGACTTTAATGCTTTTTTGTTGAATGCAAGTAATATTCTTCACTTTTTAGCAAATCTGATGGAAAAAAATTAGGAAAAAAAAATATTAACGATTTTCTTAGGGACGCGAATAAAATGCAGAAACTCATTTGACCAGTTAGTGAAGCGATACATAACTGTTAATGCATTGCTTCAGTAATGTGACAGAACAAACAAACCGATGGAACTGAGAATTATTTGTAGGTGAAACTGCAGCAGTTGGATTTCATTGAACAAAGAGAAATACTTTTATTCAGGAACTTAACTCTAGCGAGTGATTGTTAGATCGTCATAATTATTACCAAAGTGTCTTCAATTTCTTCTTATTATTCGACAATACTAATACTACAACTACTAGTAGTAGAAAGTCAAAATGTACACACGTTCTTTAGGCTGTATACGGCTACTAGGTTACCAGCAGTGCTGAATCAATCGGTACTTTCAAGGCTATATATACCTTGCTGTGTGATTACATCATCCACAAGTGATGCAGATTATATTAAAAGGGTCGATCTTGCGTGCATTTGAATTCAGAGACGGATAAATTATTTTGACTTAATCTGTACCAGGTTAGAACATCATTTGCTCATATAAAAAAATAACTGTATTTTGAGTGAAAGAGCTGGAAATATCCGGTTAAACTACAATTACTATCTGTGCTTACTATTACACAATGCTTAAATAGTAATCGCTTATTTATCTTATTAGCTTACAAAGAGGGGATCCATCGCGTGCTTCTTTCAAACGATTTCTTTATGTCAAATGTGTTGTTTTGATTTTCATTCTCAGCAATGGTCATATCCGTGACAGCTAACGGCGCCGTACTGTCAGAAACAAAATCACTAGTTCGAATCTAAGTTTCGGGCAATATTTCTTTTTATAAGTAGGGAGGCTACCGAGTCGAGCTGGTGAATGTGAAAGTCAGATTTGATGGTTGTAAGGTCTATTTCGATAATGGATATGTGGCATAATCTTTGAATCGTATCTGAAACAGATTTGGACTGCGCACATTAGTTGACTGTAAAACCTCACATGTTTACAATTAGCCGTGTGCCGAACTTTCAAGGAACTTATTTGAAAGCACAGTTTGAACGAACAAATTTCCTTTTATATTAAAGAATTATTGTGGCACATAATGACAAAAATATCAGATTTACGCTAATAATATTTTTGAGGAGTTTTTTTTAGGTCTCTAGAAATGGCATCAAACTACCAAACGACTGGGATGTAAAGTCTGTAGCAGAGAAACTTCAATCTATGTATCGTTGAGTGTCTCCTATCAAGTTATCAAAGTAGCTCCAAGGTTGTTATATGCGTTTTCAGAGACACAATAATGCGAAACACATTGATAAATTGATTAACTTGGGAGCGACCTTAGAACTGGAATGCAATTAACTAGGTCAAGTAAATGATGAGAAGAAAAAGAAACATTTGTATAATATGGTGCAAGAAAAAGTAGAGCCTCTGACTAAATTACCTACTACGTCTGACGTGTCTGAAACTTTCCATGATTTTAGCGAATGTTCTAGCTGTAATGATGAAGACATCCAAAAGCAGGCCAATTAAACAGGTGTTTTTTTGGGATACTATAATGCAGTGGAATATATACAGCTTAACAAATATAACACGATACGGTCGAGCAAACCACGCAAAGGTATTTATGAAATTCACAGGATGTTTGAAATTATAGAGTACGTACAGCAGTCTGACAAAATGTATGTTCTTTACATTGTACTCAGTGATCGTTCATTTGAGATCATTTATGCAGACTTTTATTTGAAAGGTATTTTATCTAGTGCTGCAAAGGAATTCTGCCACGATTACCCTGAAAAGGCATATTTAATTTTTTGATCAAGGCTGATTTACAATTTCGATTTAATGCTTGCGGACACCACGTGTTTTTGTACTAAATAGCACTGGAGGCTTATAACAGTATAAAACAGGAAACAACAATGTTTACAACCAATTAGATGTGTGTGTGTGTGTGTGTGTGTGTGTGTGTGTGTGTGTGATTCAGATTTTAACGTATCTATAAACAATTTTTTCTTATGGCTACGGTGTCTGTAGTGTGACAGTTTATAGTGATGTCCAGCACTGGGGCACAAACCTCTTGATGTTGAGTGCCAAACGCGGTAGCTACCGTAGGCAACTGGAGCGGTCACAACCAATTAGATAAGCATCCATATATATATGCAAAGGTTTATGCCTGTGAAAATGCGAACACTGTGGCAGAACATGCCACAGTGAATACTGTAAAACGCACATACTAGTGTTACATACTGGTCCGAGTGCTTGTGACCTGCAAACATTTTCTCCACTTGATTAAACCAAGAAAGGAAACTGCAAAGAGAATTTCAGCTCTTATTGGAACCGGATAAGAACTGAGTCCAGTTTGTAAGACAGCTGAACGCACCAATATTATTAGGAAAGCAACAAGAGCAACTACAGAAATTATTACGCGTTTGCATGTGGCGATTGAGGAAGTCAAAGAAGCCATTGGTGAAATTGGAGAAACCGTTGGCGTACTTACAAAAGGCACCCGTGCACTTGATTAAGACGTTAGAGAGGAAGTTACCTGGATACCAGACGTATCACCCTTGTATCAGTCAGAGATGCAAACACCGGTTCAATTATTTAAAGAAAATATGCACCACATGATCTTCAAAAAGCCTAAATTCATTGATCTTAACAGACCTAGAAATTGGAGAGAGTACATAATACAAATGCAATCAAAAACACATGCAAATTACACAAACGTTGATTGGCCTAAAATAGTATTCAGTGAGTTTACCGGAAAGAAACAATGTACTGGTGATCTGTGCGATCTTTTGTAGAAACGATTAATGCATTTAGGGGCGGAGACTTTGACGAAGGTGAAATCTTATGGAGAGACATTATGGAAATGTGGGGCATACCTCAACCAATGATGCAATTACAACCAGAATTGCTAAGACAAGACGCGGCAGAACAAAGACCTAGGTCGCGAATATCTCAGCTAGTCACATAAACATCGCACCTGCACAGCCAAAACGTGTATCACCACCTGCAAAAACACAAAAAGATAAACAATTTGAAAGAGGGCAAGACAATCTGAAAAGTGGTTAAGACAACAACCTAGACCCAAACTTCACTCAAGGAAGAATATGATTAATGAGCAAACGAACAACTAAAAGGTATAAGCGGCGACCAAAACAAAGACCTGCTGAACCCACACTAAAACAAAGTCCTGATGCACCCACATCGGAGCAACAAAGAAGCGTAGAACCATTAAGCGAGGACTTAGCTGCAAAAATTGAATACAAAACACAACCAAACGAAAGAGAAGGCTTCGGTCAACTATGTGACAATAACGACCACGAGGATCGATTGGAAACACCTGTGGGATCAATTCATGCGGGCAAAATCGCACCAAAATCATTAACGAAGCCACATCGATTTGTCAGTGATTGGTCACTAATCACATTATGGACAGATATACATATCTCGCATTGATGAATGAATTTGTGAAGATATCAATGATGTATACAACGAACAAAGTTCGTACACCGATGCTGAGTTCTGAAATTATTGCGTGTGCTACGTGAAATCTATGCTGCCATGCAACAGGTTGTTGTAAATACAACCCAGAGTGTCCCTCGATGATTACCATCTCATGAACAAAACCAGAATTGTACATTAGAGATCGACCTCATACATAATGACAGATGTACGTAGACAGGACCAATGCGCGTTGTTAACGGGTAAAAACCCGCTTACGTGACATATTATGAAAGTGTCCTCGGTGACGTTGTTCGTGGAGTGTTTACAGGCGCGTCACAGGTGCTCGAGGCTCTGGCCTTACACGCTGACCCAAATCACTAAACAAGTTGCAATACGAGTCCTTGATAGCATCAAACATGTTGCTGTGGATCGGATGAAGCAACTGGGATCTCAGGCGGCTCAATCACTTCGAGATCGACTACGACGATTAGTGGGTCGAGCACCAAAGGTTCCAGTTACACTATGATCAACAGAGGCAATGCCGGCTGCTGTTGGTAAAATCATTAATGAAGCCTCTCATCAACGATTGTCAGATTAAGTGGTTGCACATCCGGCAACGGGAAGTGGATTACGGTTGGAGATGAGGATGGTATTAGACAAGATGAATAATGTATAGATAATGGATCAGTTCAGTGATATATCTGATCTTGCATTTGACATGGGCGCGCTTGTGCTGGTGGGTCGAAGTTAAAGAGATTTTCAGTATTACTCATAGCTAGCCAGGGATCCCAATTAATTAAATATGGAATTACAATTGCATGACACAACTAGATTCTTCCTTCCATATGAGGCATTCTTGGAAGTTGAGGCAAAACTGGTACAGACCGATGATGCCAATCAAGATGCCAATGCCCAAATAGGATTCGTCAATAACGGAATCATGGCGTTGTTTAACATTGCACTTTATTCCATCGACGGAAATTAAATCGAAACAATTCTTGACCACGTCGACATAGCCTTAACAAGTACTGGACTTGCCAGACACGGTTAAGATTATACGAGATCAACTTGCTCAACAATCATGTTTGTTAAAGATAAAATTAATAATGCAGCTCGTAGACCATACACAATCCTTATTGTTCATCGCGATTTCTTTGAGCCGCACCCTGCTGCTCATACCGCCGTGTTGACCAGTAACAACCCGACATTTTAACGTTGGATTTGCACATCATCGATCACAACTCATTGGTGCTTCATTAAGGTTTTCGTGTGCAATTCCTTTCAGTCACATATTCGTTTTTGCAGAGATGTTCGCAAAATTAGTTTTGGAGCTAAACACACAGTCACCTTGTTTCATATAAACAATTCCAACGATGCAATTTGGCGTGTAGGAGAGGATGATGGCAAAGTTGTATTAGAAACATTGCTTTGTGAATGGCTATGCTAACCCATTCATTGATTACATAATTACATTTGTTATCGTTTATGCAATCTGGAACCACGTGAACGCTGTCGTTTTTCGCACATACCACAGACGCGCACCCACCAACTATTATTCACGGGCATTTACATGGCAAATAAGGCCTCAACATTGTCTTACTCCACCAAAACATGAGGTTTTGGCGTTTCAACCTACAGCGCAAGATAATAGTCAAACCCATAGTAAGATGATATTTGACATCTTAGAAGTGACTGAAGTTTCTTTGTGACTAAACGGTCATCAGAAACCCTCTGAAGAAATTCGGCTTAACTTTGCAGATGCCACTCTTGATATTGCACGTGCATATGGACCGGCATCAAAACGTTGATACGGGTCTGCAAATTTCCCAAGTAAACTTATGAACGTTGTACCCGAGTTAATACTTTTCAATGGAACACTTGCAGTTTTTCAGACAAGCCGTTGTCGACATGCATTTTCATGCACGGGTAGGTAACATTGGCGCTGGTTATCGATGTTATGCTGTGATACTTTCCGACAATACTCTGTTGTTGGAGGGTGCTGGTGGCCGAGTAAGGGTGCCTCTGGAAAATACTCAAGCGAACATGATACGTATCTAAATAATAATGAACTATCACGAAGTAAAGATCGGCCTTAGTGAAAATCAACTTGCGATAATAAAAGACGCAGTTGAAAATGACTGTGGGATCACATTGAAACTTTCTTCAGAAGAATTAACTGGAAATATCCATGAGTGGCTGACCCAAACACAACTCGCTCAGGTTAATGCGGCCAATTCCAACAGAACCTCAGTGACATTAAGATTATCCAAGTCATAGGTGATAACAATGCAAAAGACCGGTGGAATATTCCCATTCCATGCAGCGAGTCCAGCATTGCTGGCAGCATCGGCTTCAACGGTTGCAAAAGCTGCGGCGTTAGGGACTGTCAGAACTGCATCAATAATGGCGCTGAAAGGGCAGTTGGCGGTCGTACAAAAAAAGAAAAGGCCTCCGATTACCAGGAACAAGTTCTTGAATATCATCTGGCACAGGTCTTCGATTACCCGGTCGTAGAAGATCGCGCTTGATTTGCTCTCGATGGCAAAATCAAACATTTTCGTGGTGTCTTTATGCAAAATGAACTTCCATCAATGATGCCACATACATGTGAAACCGGTATTAAAAACCTAGATTTGACAACAGGTCCCGGCACTAATTGGGTAGGGTACATGATAACACCTCAGCATTTGTTGTATCTTGACTCGTATGGACTTGCACGACCAGTTGAAGTTGTTAATTATTTTACCAGGCACGGACGACAACCACTGTTTATTCCACTATATCAGTATAAACTCATTTGGATGGACCAATATGTGGTCATCTTGTGATTGAAGCGTTGCGTTCACGTGAGAGTTCACCAACCCCGCAAAGACTTACTAATTAAACATTAAAGTACGTTTAATGTTATTCAAATGTTTAGTAGCATTTATGGACGTTACTAAACCCGTCGACGCAGTGCTGATGTGGATCTGAGCAGATTTGCTACCAAAGCGGATTTGTCTGAGTTTACTAGTCATGTTGTTGTTGGCGTTAATCCAGGTGAGCTTGTCATTGTTGAAGATCAAACTGGAGAACGTAAAAAGTCTAATGTTGGCATCAAAGATATTATTGTCAAGCTCAAAGGCGCCGTCGCAAAATAACAACCTGGCTGAAGTCTCTGAAAACGGGGGAATCAGAGATACTGGTATGTCGGTTGCGTTTATAAAAAAAATTATATTGATGTAGCTGAGGCTGCGGTAAAACAACACATGGATGCAAAGATCGGGGAGTTGCCTGCGCCATCACGCGTAATAACATCATAGTACCTAATTCAAGGAATATCGGCCAAATCAGGAGAGAAACCAATTGAAGATAAAATCTTAGCACATGGCCGACTTGTTTTCACTTCTGATGCAAATGGCTTTTTAAAGATGTGCGAATCTGGATCATACTTGTTTATCATAACTGGAACTAAAAGTGGGTGGGGTCGAATGGAAATGTTGATAAATGATGAGCGTCATATTGGTTTTAGTTTTTCACCATTAATATCAAGAATTAACAGGCTGATCATTAATGACATGGAATCTTATACAGTTGCGTAAACCGCATTCATTAGTCGCCGGAGATAAAATTCAGTTCGAAGAACTCAACATTTATCCAGACGGGCACTTAACCATCTTAGATGTTTGTGTTTAAGATTAGTTTTATTATTATATACATAATGGATTCTGATCCCGGTGATGAGGTTGCGAATGAGCAGATGCTAACATAGATAATAACTTCGATCCGCTCCTCCATGAACGTCTGCTTCAAAGTGGTGTTACCAACCATCGTATGAACTGTCACATAATTTTCTTAAGAGTCAAGTAGAAATCGCCCGTTGGAATCATTCTGATGTACCACAACCCACTCGAGGTCAGCTGGGCGTCATCTCACGTGCACATGAAAACGCTTAAGCGTTGGCGGCACCACCAGGTGTAAAAACACCTCAGGATTGTTTCTATAATGGTGAAGTGGTATTCACCGCTGTATCCACCCCTGTTACATTCACCAATGAATATTTTGCACCAACATTGACTCAGCTAAGACAAAAAAGATCCCGAATGTTATTCAGAAAAGACGCACTTGTTCGGGTAACAGTTATTGGGCAGAATCGATCGTTAGACGTAAAAGGTGCACAAGTAATCGGTGTTTCTAAATGAAAGGGCCGCTAAACCCCCAGAACGCACAATTGCCGGAGATTTAATTATTCCCCAAGAAGAGGTTTTCTATAATTGATGACTATTGTACCAGTGAGAAGAATAATTGGCTAGAAGTGCGTGTGCGTATTGCACCTGGACGTGATGAACTCCGGTCTGGGGATGCCAGTCGTGCAGTTGTAATACGCGATTGTCTTGTTAATAAAAGAACTACGATAGACTCTCAATGTTACCGACGTGAAATATAATCTTAGCGAAAAAAATAACTACCAATAGTAACCGGTGTCTCTGGTGGTGCTAGCAAATACATTTCGATACGATTACATTCACGAGTACGTGTATATTCAGAGCTGCCTGCAGCGGCATAAAGCAAGCTCAATACGATTAGTAAACTGTATTCATTAGCAATTGAGGATAAAATAATTAGTTTGGCAGAGTTCGAAACAGTGATGGCATAAATGGAAAATCACCGACAACTCCGGGCACAGTTAGAAATGGTGCGGTTGCGGAATTACAATCAATAAAAGTCGAGCAATGGTAAGCAAATATTGTACTTGTAGACCAACCGGATATTTTCAGCTCTTTTACTCAAAATATTGTTATTTTTCGATATGAGCAAAAGCTGTTCTAACCTGGTTGAGATTAAATCAAAATAGCTTATCTCGCTCAATTTCAACGCACGCAAGATCGACCATTTTGATATAATCTGCATTGGTTGTGAAGGATGTAATCACACAACAAGTTTTACATAGTGTTACGTGTCTAGGCTCGTACAAAAGTAACAAGAAAAGAGTGAAGACAACAAGCTTTGTAAAATTTAACAAAATAATTTATTTCCCTAGAAAAACAAGGTAAAAATGAGAAAAAGGACTTACGGTTTACGAATCAAATCCAAAATTAATCCAAGAATTAAAAAATATAAGTCCTATCAATGAAAAGTCCTAAATGGCTGTGTTTGAGTCAGAATGAAATTCAAGATGGAGGTCTATGACGTATGTCGTAACCTTCAAAGCGTTGCCGTGTCAACAGTTCTTTGTTGAATCACAGAAAATAATATTCCAGCCTGGAATTCCGAATAAATTTCGATAAATGGCTTTGTCCAAGAATTCTGTATGGAGCACTTATATATATTTCCAGGGAAATGAATTACTAATTCCAAAAAATAAAAATTCAACTCAAACTGGTCACAACAAAACACATTTGAGCTTCAAAGGTTTAAAGGCCAACTGGCTGATTCTTATAACATTGAGTTATAAGACTATCTAAAACGCAAAATAGATTGCCGGACGGGGGTCATTAATTCATCCCACTGGAAAAACCAAAAGTTTGTAACAATAAACACATGTTATTTGTCATGTACTCTAGTATGGCCTTAGCTAAAATCGATGGTTCTTACTCTGAGAAAAAAAAATTAAAAAATAAAAGAAAGTTGTTTACTCAAAACTCTGATTTCTGAATCAAGGTCAGAAAATAGACACAATGTTTCAACTACTGGTTGTTTATCAGGTGAAACAGAACTGAACTGAATTTCTAAAAAAATATCAAATCCAGTAGAAAAATTATCATTGCAATAACATGTAATGGAATAAAATTAAAATAAAAAATATTTAAAACTAACAAACAAATAATTAAATTACATATACATAACAAAGCCTGGTAAGTATTGATCGATTCGGCACTGCTGGTAACCTGGTAGCCGTATAAAGCCTAAGGAACGTGTATACATTTTGACTACTTTCTTGGATTAATAATGAACGGGTTGCTCATTTCATGTTTGTTACTTACTTGCCAAATCATTGATGGAGGACGTGCGGGGTAGAGGCTGTGGTTTTGGGTCAGGATCCATGGGTTTGTGTGTGAAAAAAATAATCTAAAACTGGCATTCCAATACCACTGCCGGTTACTAGTAACACCGAAATATGCATACATACGTACATACATACATACATACATACATACATACATACATACATACATACCTACCTACCTACCTACCTACCTACCTACCTACGTACGTACGTACGTACGTACGAACGTACGTACATACGTACATACGTACATACATACATACATACATACATACATACATTTAGGTGTACACAAGAATCCTAACGGATTCCAACACACGTTTCTTTAGCTGTCTCGCACGCGCACTTACAGCCGCTCGAGTTTCATATTGTCTAGATAGCTCTGATCGTATGTTCTCAATGGCGCTTGCCAGTGGAACAAATTTAGCTATCTCACGTTGTTTCTGTAAATCTGCCAATGACAATTCCATTTCGCGCTGGAGTAATTTGATAAATCTATATTCTACCGCTAGTGTATGTTTGCCATCTTCGCGTCGCTGCTGTATCATCTCAAAATCATCGTTGATGTTTTCAACAGCACGTTGAAACGCGAGACCATCTTGTTGTAATTGCTCAGTCTCAGACACAATCTCGTTAGTATTTTCTTGGTTCATTATAACAATAACTGTATTTCATAATAAAAGACTTTATCGAGACCAATTCGATAACGTTCTTCTGGATCGTGTAAACTGATTGTGATAAATCTATGCAGGATTTTCTGAGCATGTGCAAAAAAGTTTTGAACTTGGTTGTGTCCATTTCGCCGGAACACCAAGTCTGATGAACATTTTTCAGCGTATGTGTGTCAACACCATTAAAAATAACCAAAATATTACAGTTATCTCTGATCACTTTGGGGATCTGAGTGTACCGTTGTGTAACGTAAATAACATCTGTGTGTTTATGCCTGCCTCATGAAAATATTCTGGCTGGATTTGTTTGTTTATCAAGCATGAAATCATCATAAACCACCATTGTTGATATCCCCGTCAAGATCCTCGACGGACGGCACATCATCGATGTCAGCGATAAACTCAATAACGTCGTTGTTTTCCAGATTCGTCGTCGATTCGCAGAATTCCTTAAGAACATCGTAGCATCGTTGGTCATCTGCGGATGGCTCTACTAAATAAAGTTTGTCCCATTAAACCACCTCATAATCAGGTTGAGCAACAAATGAGTTTTACCAGAACCAGACGGACCAATTATAATAGTTCGAATGGAATTTAGCAACACTGGATGATGATTGGCTGGTGCTTGCTCCCGTGTAGCTGAAAATTCAATCACGTTCATATTGTACAAATATAGTATTATCTATAATCATGAGTTTAGATTGTGTTCGATGCAAGACGGACGCGGATACAATCGGGTTAAGCACAACAACGACGAAAAATAACAGGCGAACCATCACAGGCAAGTGTATGAAATGCGGCATAAAAAATATAAGTTTGTGAAAGCCGTCGCAGTGACGTCGGATTGCTCTGCAATCCATAGCGGTGATATTGAAGCGACACCGGGAAAATAGCCAGATACGTCATGGGCGAGGTACCCGGGGGAAAATCATCTTTTCGGATATAATTATTGTGGTCATGGAACACGGCTTGACATTAGACTCGACAAAAACAAAGATCTACAACAAGGACATATCGCGGACGTCAAGTTGATTCACACGCTGAAGTCGATAAAAATAAAAAACATAGGATAATCACTCGCCAACTGGTTGCTAAGATCGGCGATAAAAGGTAAGATAGTGTTAGGATCTGGTAATTAAACGCCGAAATTACATAATGGAGACGATTTATTATAGTCCAATCGGATACTGGAGAGGTACAGCAGCGATTAGCAAACTCGCCGATGCAACAGGTGTCACGCGTGCTGCTGCCGAAGATTGCTTGTCACGACAGGCAATATAGCAAATTTATCTGCCACGCCCCAAATCGATTCAGCATCGGCGGTTTGATGTCAGCACGCCCAACGAAGTTCATCAGGCAGATATATTGTTTTACCGCATGACGTCATTGGCACATCACGGAAACAGCGCACTTACAAATAGGCTCTGACGGTCGTCGACGTTGCATGCAGATATAAGCAAGCTGAGCCGCTATCGATTAAAACAGCAACTAAAGTCGCAGCCGAGTTTGAACGAATAAATTCGAATGGATGGTTACAATGGCCACAGTTGATATAGGATGATCCCGGAAAAAAAAATTCGGTGCAGTAACGATGTTGATGCATCACCATAACATTAAAATCAGATGCGAACACACCGCGTTACATCGTTAATCCTTGAATGATTTAATCAAACCCTTGCACAGCGACTGTTTGGACACCAATACACGCAGGAATTACTAAGCAAGGACAGTACACGTCGTGAATGGGTTGCGAGACTACCTCACGTAGTGGCCGCGTTAAACAACGAAGTCATGAGTGGAATTAACATGAAACCCGTTGATGCAATCGCGACAAAAACACATACCACAACGAAAATCGCCAGGAAATCAATTACAACCAATGCTGGGCAGCAACGTGACAGTCAAGTATTTATGCAAACCTGGCAAACTTGAGGGGGGAGGGGGGCGCAAAAAGAGCAACTGATCCCCTATGGAGCGTAACATCGCATACAATTTTCAGCGTGGTAAGATCTACTCCGCAGCCACCAATCTACAGACTAGATTCAACAGCTCCTCAACGTGGGTTTGTTCGTGAGCAATTACAAGTAATTCCTTAAAACATCCAATTACCACCGGGTTGGATATAGCGTCGCAAACGGTAGCTCGGAGGAGCAAAGCTCCTCGACATTTGTTACATTCAAGACATGTCAGAGCGACATTTTCGCGTTTGTGGTCTACACTACTATCGATTCTGTCCACGGTAAAATGTTGTAAGTCGTTAGGAAAATATTGCCACAGCATTATTGCGTTACAGCAGGCGCAATGATTATTTTATCGTTGTTTCAGTGTCGTGATAAATGCAACATCAAGATTAAACAGGCGCTGTTTTTTGTCTTCCTTCGCATAACCAGATAATTTTTTCTTCACTGCGTTGGTTGATACAACAGTTGTTGTTGGTGGCTTCGCCACAGCCTCCGTAACGTAGACAATTCTTCGCAGCTGATATATTTTTGTGACTCGCGATACAGCCAGATGAATTAAATTTGACCATTCGATGCGATCATCGACAATCCAGCTATTAATATCTGATATTGTTAGCCACTGCGACGAATGAATTGTTATTGGATAACCTAGAGCCCAGCACGATGGGGTTAGGGACAGCGCCTGCTGTACAGCATCTACTGGAACCTCGACGATACTATTAAGAACCAGTCGCTGTTGTGTATCCTTTCCTGGAATGTCATCTTGTATATTTTGTCTACGTGTATCCACTGGACGATAACATAGGGAAACTGGCAGCGTTGGATACTTTCCTCGGTGAAGCGCAAATAATTAACGCTAGAGCGAATCGCGTACAGTTTTCCTGGTTACAACTATCAGATCATTAGGTCGCCATGAGTTCCAGAAATCAGACATTGGTGTCTCTGAAATTACGGTACGCATTATTTCACACTGAATCTTGTATGGCTGTAATCTGATGAGCAATTTCAACTGTCGTAATGTTTCATCGCGCAGTCTTTGGTCATACAATATTTCTTCGTAGTGGCTAACGTAATTGAGCAGCCAGTCATGTGGAGATTCTCCTGTAAACAGCAGAGGCTGTCCTTAATCGGCGGACATGATAATTGCAGTGTTTTGCGTCGTTATGTAATCAAGAAATGTCTTCAATATGCCTTTCGTCACAAATAATTATTCTCTGTATATATTTTTCTCACATACGTTCGGGTATCCACCCATCACCTCGCCATCTAAAGAAAGTGTGATAAGTGCACGATTTGACACCACGCTGTTTCATCTCTCTGGCAAGACGGTGAGTTGGCGTTAGCACAATCATGTCCGAGTTTTTAAATAATTCTATCGCACGTGTTGTTTTACCAGAACCACCAGGACCATTAAGACAGACTGTACTACATCTCGTGATTGGATCATTCACTGACGGACTCGACGACGGTTCTGATAATTTATAGTTGCGGTAATAAGTGCTCACTAGTTTAACATCGGCTAATTCAGAATAATTACGTATTTGTTCGCGCTTTATTCTCCAATGACCAAGTGAATCTCTCCGAGACCAGCATCGTCGACGTGACTCGTAGTGTCTGTATATGGCGAAGCTGCGTCAATAAATGATTTCATAAGATCCATTTTCGATCGACTTCTATCAAAAGAATCCGTGGCGACTTTAAGAATATCCGCTGAAAACCGGATAATCATCGATAACAGATTTATTGCCGAATATGCGAGCATCGAAGATCTCAAATGAGTGAACTGCATCGAATCACAATCGTAGAAGCCAACAACCGTGCCAATATTTGTATTTTCGCGTAAACACACACGCTGCCGCGACACTAATATACCTCGCGATGCCGTATCTGCGATCACAAAATCTAGTTCTGCCGAATTCATGATTAATCTTGTACAGCGGCGTTTATTATCAGATGACGCACAGAACGTGAACTTACCGGTAATTTTCCTGCACGTGTCTTTATCATCGTGCGGTAACCAAACTGTTTTCGCCCGCCTTGTCCGAAATTATTGATACTCTGTTCATTTCGTGTGTTGGATGACCGATTCGTTCAAAATACGGTTGCCATTCGCCATATCCAAGAAAACTAGCCGGGTAAAAAGCCATGCTGTCAACTGAGAAGATACCGGCGGAATTATATTTTGACTACCATGTCTAAACTCGGCACAAGACCGTGATATATCGTCGAGAAATTCTTTTTCAGTTGGACGCCATGAATTTTGTTTTGTTGTGCTATACGAATCACAAAAAGACGATGTAGTAAAACAGTGATTGAGAATTCATCGCTGTCGCCGTCATATTTTAAAGCAATCTCTTTTATCGCACGTTGAAGAGATTCCCTCCGATGAAATATACCAGAAGGTAGCACAAATTGATCAAATGTTGATTCATCTGTGGCAGATCTATCTGCTGCAGACAAATCTGGGTCGTCACCCTGAAATAGCCAGACATATACAGGGTCACGCGCACTAATATTATAAATCTCCTAAAAAATATCGCCGTCATAAAATCGTATTGTTCTTTCCAGTGGAAACGTTGCTACTGATTCAATCCAGGCGTGACTGTTATGCTCTGCTATCGCTATTGGGGCGCCATTACTACGATAGTTGCCGAAATTGTAAAAAATCTCATTCATTATTGGTTTTACCACGATTGCAAATTTTAGTCGCCGCTCCAATATAGCTACGTGATTTATTTTAGGTCCGTCGATAAGAGAGTTTTCCGATTGTGTTATTTTTTATTCTCGAGTTAATGAAATGGTCTCTGACTCGTTGGGCCACACAGTTTAACGTGCCTGTTTTCATCGGTGCAAGAGCATTAATATCAGGATCCTTTAAACGGTATAGTGCACTGGATATGCGTTGTTGTAATATGGTTTGTCTATTCTGGTAAACGTCCTCGGTTTAGATTGTATGTCCCCTCTGACAACATTGTTATGTCGCCGTGATGCATTAACAAGGTCCAGCTTATCACGGATAATCCAAGTTGGGCCATCTTCGATGACATGTTCGACAATAAAGTTTATTCTGAACAGATATCGTTTATCGTCTGATTATTAACAATAGTCGCTGATAGTTTATCGTTCATTGTAGAGTCAACGAAAATACCATCGCCTTCTATCTTAAACGTTGACCAGACATGAACAGCGCCATCTTGCGCAAACTAATTTTTGGCCATTTTGATAAATTCGTGTAAAAGCAATTCAAATGGCGGAGGCTTTTTGTCTTTGGTTAATATGTCAAAGTCAAATCTAGTTGTGTGTTGTGGTTCAATCACCGATAATCTTTTTCGCTCTAGTTCGAAAAACTTGTCTCTGCTTTCTTTGGTTCGATCTTTGATAACCTGTCAATTTCACTCGCGGTTAATTAGTAATTCATTTATTTCTTTTCGTAAATTGTTTTGTGTTATTTTCGACCTTGGGAAAGCTGTTTTTTTTTTTTTATCCCTGTTAGACTAAAATACTGTTCCATCAGATGCTTTGCAACAGTAAAATTAGTCATTCTTATATAAAAGAAAAGTAATTTCTTTAATTGAACTTTCTACCAAATAATATAATATGGCAGGAGAAACAAATAGTTGCCGATGGCTCATGATCGTATCAGTCAAACCTTGTAATAAAAATTGTCGTGGCTAGTACTGTGACTTGCACATGGCCAGTGTACGTCGTGACAGTACTTGATCACAACCATGTTTGAAATGCTGAATTGGGGTCAAAGGGAAACACAAAATATGTGTATCCTGCGGCGGATGAAAATATCGAGCACTAAAGAGATATTACGAGATAATGAACGCTCCTGATGACATCATAAAAAAGGACGGCAAAGATTATCTTGAGAGATATTCCTCTGCTGAAAAATAAGTCATATTAGAGAAGGAGAAATTTATATAAATGGAACAAGCTGAAAAATATTGATCTTGATGGATTTAAGAAGCATCCGATATACGATATACGATAATTATGAAACCAGCAGAGCTGGGATCATAAGAAATTGTTGTCTCCAAAAAAAAAAAAAACCTCTTGGAAATGTCGGTATCATGGGCTACCTCATGATTGCCACTGGAATTCCAAAAAAAAAAAATAAAAAAATTATTACTCGCATTGATTTGCTTATGAGTGCTTTAATGGGGCGATAGATGATTGTCTTGTTATCGATCACATCAACTCAAATAGAGCAGATAATAGACTGGAAAATTTACAAGCAAGCACACCAAGTTAGAATAGAAAACGTAAAGAATCCTACAAACACAAATATACACCGAGGCCAATTAAATCAATTAATCTCGATACCGGCGAAATAAAGGAATTTAAATCAATAACACCTGCTGGAAAATATCTTCATACTCATCCAAATTCCGTACAGCTTGTTACAAATTGTGTAACTGATTCAGCAACATCCAAATTGTTTAACCAAACAATAAAATTCATTTTTTTATCCACGTAACGCAACGTATTTTTTTCAGCCGCAGCGAATTGCCGGAATTTTAATTCGACTCGTATTTAAACATTGCCCCGGTGACGTGTCAAGCCATTAAAAATACCTGTGATAAATTGTTCGCTGATAATAGCACGCTGAGTATCCCAGCCTCAGGTAAATATCAATACCTGTTGCGATAATAGAACAGGAATGCTCAGATACTTAATAAAATCTCTGTTAAATGCGTGTACACTAATTTTTTTTATCTGTAAGTGCAAATACACTGATATAACAGCACCGCTGGTATAGTTCATGTAAATTATTTTAGCCGTATATTCTTAATGAAGACTGCTTGAGTGGCTAGCGTGTACGGACAATCTTTCGATCGAACTTTAGAAACTTACCTCACGTGTTCGATTCCCAAGAGCGAGACCGACATATTGTCGGCGTTTTAAAAAAAAAATATTAAAGGGTGGGTGTATGTGCGCCTGCGATGCGTTGAAAAAGACGAAATAACGTTGAATGTAAAACTTAAGCCAGGTGCACTTGCCTGGGCCCCCTCCTAAACCAAATTATGGATGTTCATTTTATAGTACCCGGGGTTCACTTAGGGGTGTGTGTGCTTGATTACAAAATTGAAAAACCCTCTGAATCTCTAAAATTTCGTTTCGCACTTAGCGATTCACGCAACAAGAAACCCCCTCCCCCTCCCAAAAAAAACTTTCAACAGATATTCAACGTAAATCAGGTTGGTCGCAGTCATTCCTTTTTGCTAGCCTCAGATTAATAAATCAGCATTAACGCAGGTAAAATCAACATTCTCACAATGGGGCCTTGAATGGCGGGGGGGGGGATACCCTCTTCATGGACAGTAACCCGACTTACATACAAGCCCGGGATTTGGCCTTTGGATAGTTAATGAGTGAGCACTACTTGGCTTTTTTAGCCCCCATTTTGCAAAACGGGACCTTGATGAGAGGGTCCCCCCAAGTCGTCGACACTATTTTTTGGTCGGCCCCATCCCCTGCTCTTCTGCTGCTGGACGGGGCCCCGAGTGGCCGAGTGGTCTAAAGCGCTTTCCGTTACGGATCGCTGCCATCTCACCTCTGTCTGCGTGGGTTCGAGTCTAGGATTCGGCGAATGTGGATATGTGAGAAAGCTTGCCAGTAGCTTCTCGTGGGTCGGTGGTTCTTTCCTTGATTTCCCGGTTTCTTCCTCCACCATTAATACTGGCCGCCATGTATAGCCTATCGTGTGCTGAAAAATGGCGTTAAGCCCCACAACAACAACAACAACAACAACTGCTGCTGGACAGCTCACACGGCACTACACGGCTCTACAGCTGGCACTAAAAACAACTAAAAATAGAATATCTAAATCCGTGTAATATATGTGACAGTCATACATAAAATGCAATGACGTATGTCACGGATGCGCGTACGTGGAGTCATTAATGTCACAGAAAATATTTTTATTGGACTACTGTACAATATTATCATAATCATTTTCATACGTGAAGCTGTATTTGATGAGAATCTTACAAAAACTTGAAGTAACTTTCTCTCGTCCCTTAATACATGCAATATTTATGTGAATAATATTTTTCTGTTCAGTTATACACTGGCGAACATGAAGACAGACTATAATAAATCTAATAACATTGCATTATATGACACAAATTGAATCTATCTAAACTCCAAAATAAATATTAGAACAATAAAACAGTTCTATTCTATAATACGGATAGGAGAAGAATACAATTTTATAATTCACGTACCTCTACAGCTGGAGATAAAGCTCCATAAAATGGTTGAATTATACCTTGAGTCTATAAGTACCCTGGCTATGGTGCGATCCACTGCCAGTGAGCTCAAAGTATATCGGTTCTCTCATTGTAAGCACTTGGCTCGTGTAGGGAGTGAACCGAACTCACTACATTGAAATAACGTACGATATAAATAAACCAGTCTCGGGTAACGATGAACGCAGAAACAAAGCCTGAGTACAATTTATTCCAAATATAATACATAAACATCAGATATACATAATTCCGTGAAAGTAATCACCGAAACGGTCGGATGAAAGTTGGTTTAATTCATCTTTTAAGTTGCTTAATTCAAAAAAACGGAAATGTCACATGCGAACATTCAGCAGAAGGCAAATTCGATCAGGTTAATTTTTGTTGCGAAAGGAAAACCTGTGGAATCACCGTTAAAAGCAGAGTCGACCATTGAACTGATTTGTATTTAATATACGCAGTTAAAAAAGGAAAAATGACAATATTTACAAAAAGAGGGTCAGATGACTATGGGAGGCGGGTCTAGCAAGTAATTTGTCACTGGTTGAATATGCTGGGAAATTCTCTGGTTTTACGCACTTGCAACTTGCGACAGCCGACACAATATTTACGGACACCTGACCATGTTTTAGACGACATTACTGGAATGACTTGAGAAATGAAACCGCATTAGATATTCAATAAACTGATTTCAAAGTATTGTGAACTCTCTCAACCAACAGGACTTCAACACATTTAGGACAAAAATCATTTCCGAATTTTTTAAATTACTTTTGGAAAAGACTAAAGAGAAATATCAAACTAAAAACCAATGACCCATTAAGACTCTACCAGATAGACCGCAAAAAATAATTGTGAGTTTAGGAACCACGTTCTTAAACAGATACTTAACGAAGACGAAAACGCTCACAGGATTTATACAACTGGCACAACAATTAGTAACTGGACAATTGCAAAACCAGAAGAGTGCATTAGTGTGCACTGGAGAATTGAGGCTTGCCGACATTCATAAACAATTTCAGTCGACAAAAACGGACTGATAGGAATTAGAGCAAAAAAGCAGCAAAGATGTCTATTTTTATGTTTAACCACGTCATGAAATTGTATGAAAAATTTGTTTATCAGTTATTAAAAAATAATATCAGAATACCTAGAATGTATAATTTCTATCACAACGTGAACTAAATAGCTTAAACACTGCAATACACGCTTTTCATAATAAAAAAATATTTACCTTCAAATCAAAGTTGTAATTCCCAGCTATCATTATATACAAGTGTGGCTTGTATGACGGTACTGTTTATAGCAGAGTGACAAATGCATAGTTTAGGTGAGTTTGCATTAATATCATAAGGTCAACAGGTTTGATATCATGACTCTAACAATATTGTTGGTAGCAGAGTGATTTGTGGCATAGGTATTGTAGTCCAGGCGGGTTTGTTATTATTTATCATGTTCTACTTACATAAAGTAATTACTGCAGTTAATTAATTAGATTAACTTGATTATCATATTTGAAATTTGAAATTCTTGATTTTGCAAATTTCAGTCTACTTTTATATCATCAAATGTAGCATATAACTACATGCTTCACTATTGGAAAGTTTTTTTTTGTTTTAAAACAAAAATCTTAAATGCTAAGATCTATTTAATATATCAGAATCTATATCATTAAAAATTATTGTAATTATATAGTATAATGTCGGCGGATACATTTGGTACTTTGATACTTTCATTCTGTGTATATATTACGATTTGCAGTTTGTCATACCTGTTCATTCAAGTACGACCGAGTGACCTCATTACACGGATTTGTGTTATAAATAGGAAAAATGTATTACAAAATCCTTAAATCATTTTTTTGGCGTTCTGATTATTATTTAAACATATACAAATCACTATACATTCGTCTTCGTGATTATTATGGTAAAAATATGTGTATTTCGGCTTTTGAGCGTATTTCGGTTGTTTATACCTACTCAAACATATGCAAATCTGACAACACCTAGCTAGACAGTCAATATTTAATCTAGTACACAATGTTTTTTCTACCAATGGTCCACATATGAATTAAATACTGCTGTTGGAATGACACACTGAATTCTAAAAGTTTTCTAAGTGTTTCCAATACAATAATTAACGCCATCTTGTGCAAATGAAATACTTGGTTTATAATATAATTCTATTAACACAACATGCATGAAATTTTTTTGTTCACGTTGACGGATTTGAATTTCTTCTTTTCAGTTAATGGAAAATAAATTATGAGTCTATGCTGATGCCATGAAATGATACAACAGTGTTATTGATAAATGAGTCATGAATTTATGGAATTGTGCTATTCACAATATCGGATATGAATATATGAAAATACACCATTCAGTAACGGATATAAAGTTATGATACTATGTCATTCAATAAGGAGAACATAAAAGTATGATACTACACCGTTCATACAAGGGACATAAAATTGCCCTATTGCACCGTAATATATCGTAACACAAGCAGTGATCTCATATATGATATTGCTTTCAGTCTGCCAAAGAACCCACAGGAACCTCACTTTAGCACAGACCCAGGCCAATTATGATACGCTGACCCCTCAGACACTGGGCTAATGCCACTAATTCCAGACAATGTTACCGAACCCGAAATATGTACACCTGAACCATGTCATACCTGATCCAGAAATTTAAAGTATGTTTTGGTATAATCACCACTATGCGTGTTATATTGATATGATCACCATTATGCATGTTATGTGTGCGTAAGCAAGAAAATACCTGGTTAAACATTAAAACTGTTCTATATTAAGAGCAACTATACAGAATTCTATGAAAACCAGATTCATACGTTAATCCATCATAAACAAGAATAGTCACAAGGGATTATACAAAACCAGAACCCTTCTCATAGTTAACTATATACAACACACACACACACACACACACACACACACACACACACACACACACAATTCAAACCAACTTATCGATTCAAATAAAATACGACAGTGTTACGACCCAGTAGTTAAATTACATGTGTGTTAAAATTTGAATTCTTTCTAAATCTTTCTATTTCATTTTTATTTCATTTTTTATATCATTAAATATAATTATTACTATGATGATGATTATGTTCGCAGGATCTGATATTTTGTTAGAAACATCGTGTTTATTTAGAACGTAAATGTAACTCGCGTAAGCACGATTTTTGCATGACGGTTTGGGCATATTAAGTAAACAGTCGGAAATAGCTATGTAAATGACTGGTTGTGACCACGGTCATTACTAATAATCCTTGTTGACATTCTATACTACGTTGGCGATATTTCGAAATCTCCATGATTTCTTCGTGCTTGTACATGAAATGACGTATTAGTTTGCTTTAAAATTCTCAGGTAGCTGCGAACTAGTCTAAAGTCATATTGGAAAGTCATATTTTAACATCTTAGAGAGTCACATCATAACATCTTATAGAGTTTCTAAATACCTTAAGAAGAAGGTATTCTTTTGTGCTGGAAAGAGATGTTCGTTCGTACGTTCGCAGAACAACATGTGTTTCGTTATTGATAGCTGTATTTCGTTTACCTTTTAAATAATAATTATTTTCCCTGGAGAACTACACAACTGGCTTTGGGCAAAGACATTTGCTGAAATTAATTCTAAATTGGAACAGGACAGTACAAATTGTGATTCACAGTGAAAATTCTGGACACTTGTGTAAAACCTTCGTCTGACGTCATCATCCGCCATCTTGGAACGGAATTGAGATTCAGACTTCAATTTAGAACTGTTTATTTACAGGACTTATGTGTTTTTCACAATTTTAGGACAAATTTTTGGATCTTCTTCGTAAATCGTAAGTCTTGTTTCATATTTTTACCTTTTCACCGTGTTTTCTAGGGAAATAAATTATTTTTGTTGAAGTTTACAAAGCTTGTTGTAGTCACTCTTTTCTTTATGTTACTTAAAACGAACCGATACGTAACAACAGTAGCCTGAAACAGATTATATGAAATGTGACAGCATTATGTTGCGAGAAATCAGATCTAATGGAAACCGAAAAAAAAATAATTCTAAATCCGAAAAAAAATTCTAAATCATCTAAAATAATAAAGTACTCTATATATGAAAAGCAGTTGATTAGTGAATACCTCTGCAGCTGAAATATTACTATCGCAAAAGATAGCTTCCTTACAAGGCATTAATTGTGTGCACAATACAGCTACACATAAAAAATGTATAACTCTGTATACTGACACATGGCGGAAACCACGGTAGGAAAACATGATACGGCTCCTGCCACTACCACTTGGCATGTGACACAGGAGGTCGGTCGACCAAGTGGGTAAAATTAAACCTGTAACAATCATCCGACAGAAAGAAAACATACACTATGGATAATGTAGTGTGCATCAACGAGACCCAAACTTTATTTACATTCAAATGCAATACAATTGCAACTTTGTGGATATAATTTCGTTACATTTCTTCACCTCTTAAAAGAAGTGGAAACAATGTGTAGAATTCACAGAATGTGAACAAATATTAACTGAAAACATCTACGTTACGAGGGATTCTAAAGGATAAAACTTGTCATTACACCTTGCAATTCTGAATCTACTTAAATAATAGCACAACGTTTGAAAAGTTCTAGTCACCTCGATACAAAATTGATACGGTTGCAATCGAGTGCCCCACGCACCAATCTTGCGTTCGCAACTTTCGTTTTATTCAAGCAGGCGAGGAGCTTGTGGTCTGTCACAAGAAGGAAATTTCATCCCCGAAGGATACGTATAAATTTGCCAAGATCCTACACAACTGCCCAACACCACTTGTCATTTAAACAGTAATTTTACTTTATCGGTTACAATTTGTTACTCGTGTACCCAACGGGTAACTAGGCCTCTTATTCTTGCATCAAAACTGCTCCCAAGCCAGTATCTGAGGAGCCAGTCCTCAACATTGACGATTTCTCTAAATCAGGCAGCTTTAATATCGGATGAGTTTTGCTTTAGGATACTAAAATACGTTTCCTGACATAGACCATAATGACTTCGATTTGTTTGCCCCTTTCATGCCAAATCACTTAATGGGCTAGTTTTTGCAACAAAACTTTTCACATCCGCCTGCACCGCCTCCATGAGATTCTCGAAGAGGATTACTATAATGGGGTCTTATTTCAATTCATTACAAGATTCGTTCTTCAAAATCGCAGAACAAATTATACTCACCACTCTTCTATGTTTGATTCAGTTATTTCAACGCGCCGTTTCATTGTGCTGACGTGTAACATTTTCTGAAAATCATCACTCAACCTACAAAATCGTGCTAAATCATTATTCGCTCCAGGTCCATAAAATGAAGCTAACTCGATTTGTTTTCCTTGTTCCCAATTTACTCGACATACTACATTCTTGAATACTTGTGACCCATATTTCTGGAAAGAGAATAAGTGAAAACAGTTTGCTACAGTCTGGTTCGGTAAATTTTCTTTACAATAACTCTTTACGGTGCAGAATACTGAGCTTCCCCGGACTTAGAACGCATCTTGCTCCCTGTAAAGAAATTCTCGCTGACCAGAGATAAGGATGAGTCATTTCCTTCCGCACATGCAAACTCGTCCCCCGAAATATTTCTAACGGAATTTTGAGCTTATGAAATGACTGTCCTTGTGCTCGTATTTACGAGCTAGTCTCGACTGTTTGAACCATGAAAATTTTCAAAGCGACAAAGTCGGGAGTCTAGAAACCTTGAGATTTTCAATCGTTAAATCGTAAATCGGGGAGTCCACGCATAATGCCTCCACCGTTCCTATTAACAACGGCATATCATTGTTTATTATCGCAACGGGATCGCGATCAAGTGACTGATCCAAAAACATACAATCAAACATATTGACATCCGTCAACAGACTGCTTTTCAACTACTCAGGTACATTCGCAGTCGCTAAAAAAAAATATATCTTCTTGTCATTAAGCGGTACCTTTGGCCGTCGGTATGCTCGCCTCAGGAAAAATAAAAACAAGTGCCACCTGCTGTATCACATCTCGATCAATCTGAGCATGTGCAAGGGCCGCAGACTCATATGCCAGGTCATATTACCCTATCGCAAATATTCACACCAAAAATTGTCTCGACTATTCACTTTGCACAGCTCAAAACTTTTAATAGTGACCACTACTCTTTCAACAATCAATTGTAATTTGGACAGTCGGGCGAAATATGACCCCATTCCATACATATCTGATATTGCATGCCACTACGGCTTACGGTTTACGGGGTTCTTGATAATTAGACTGCTTCCCATTTTTGTTCTCCTTAAAAACCAGCTTTTGGTTACTCTACCAGGGCTTCTGCGAAGGAACCCGACTATGTACCTACATCAGCCACACCGGTAAAAAGTAATATATCAGAGGCAATTAAATTCTCTTACACACCTAGTCAATAATTGCTCTCCAAGTAAGAAATCTGTCAAACCCTCGGACGATCCAAAAGCCTTGCCACATTCTATCCATCACTGAATATAATTCAATGATCTCAAATTCAGTGAATGTCTCCGCTCTCTCTGGTTTATAGTATTTGAACTTCTTTCAACATCCTAGTTTGATCAATTCGAATCTTTCCAAAAATGCCTCTTTAAATTTATCCTAATCCAACGCTTCGCTCTCTAGAAGACGAGAATATACATTTATCTCTTTACCTTGAAGTAGAGCACTAGGTGCAAGCGATAAATTATTTCTTTTTCACTTTTGTACAGTGCGGTACCTCTCAAACTTACTCATGCTATCTTTGTCTTCCTCAAAAAGGGATAATTTAGGGCCTGTTAGTTTAAACGAGTCAGAGTTATGTTCTAAATTTTTCTTAACCCCTAACAGCTTAATGAACCGTTTCCTTTAGTGCTCTATCTCCGTTTGCCTCTCTTCTTATTTCATTGTTTCTAACATTGTCTGCTTCTCCAATTGTATTTTTTTTTTCTTTTCTAAAATTTACTCCTTGCACTTTCTGCCTGCCGCTCTAGTTTTAAATTGTCCTTTTCTAGCTCCCTCTTTCATTCGACTTTTTCCTTTGACGCCTATCTCTCAAAGTTTAAATTTTTCTTCATCATCATTTCCTTCGTTATCCTCTGTTCTCTTTCCAAGGCCTCCTCCTTCTTAATAAATGTTCTAAGGGATTTCCTCACGTCCATAAACTATATCCCGATCTCTACGAATGCTTTTCGACTGACGTCTTGACAATAATCTACGATAAAATCACCAGTTTCACGTACACTCTACACAGTACCAAAGGAAAGCATGCGATTATAAACCAAGGACAATACAAAACAATCACATCTTACTCCTTCCTGTATGTAAAGAAAACGCTTGAAAAACCGTGCACATGTGAGGTCATTATAACGTTAAGCACCATCAAGATACAAGAGATAAAACGACTCGCTGATAATCGTCTTGTGAAATCGTTTCGTTTGATGTGCATCTATTTTCATTCATGTTGAGCAAATAAATAATTTAGATAATTGAGATTCAAACGTGAAAATTGGATTAAATTAAAGAATGTTCGAACATTACATATCTAGCGTCTCGAATTAATAGTTTAAAGCGCGGCCATTCGAAAGTGGTGGGAAATAGGTCAAGCGAAATGACGAACAAACAAGATTAGAACATTTAAAGCCGTTTAAAGTTGATTCAAAACATTATTATGCTAGACTTAACAGAAGGAATTTAGACCACTCCGGTAGCTCTAGCGTCCGCCTCTGTTGCGGGAGGTCGCGGGTTCGAGCCCCGGCCGAACCATATCAAAGGTTTATAAAAATGGTACTTACAGATTCCTCGCTTGGCATTCAGCATTAAGAGATTAGGTTAGGACTGGTCGGTCTGGTGTCAGGATAATGTGACTGAGTGGGACACGATGCTACATCTCTGCGGCATAATGCCCCAGTGCTAGACAACACTATAAGCTGCCACACTGCAGACATAGTAGCGATATGACTGAAAAATTGTTAATGCTACGTTAAAATTTAAATCACACACACACACACACACACACACACACACACACAAAAACAGACAGAAGGATTTTATTTATTTATTTATTTTATTCTGCCTCTCTCTCTCTCTCTCTCTCTCTCTCTCTCTCTCTCTCTCTTGGTTAGTTTCTCAGTTTTACCATCCCATCGTTATCCGCATGCCGATCGATCGAGAGATCAAGATACCTTGATCCCTGAGATAAATTTGAAAGCTCCGGAGAGAGAGAGAGAGAGAGAGAGAGAGAGAGAGAGAGAGAGAGAGAGAGAGAGAGAGAGATTCACCCATTAGGTGTTTTAAAATGGACTGTTTACAGAATGACCATTGTCTCGCCAGTCTTTTGCAACTTTGTATCATTGGTAGAAAATTTAATCGCCGACTGTGCATGATGTAACTCGGTACTGAGATGGTTCAGATTGTATTACTCCTTACAAGGTCTATATTAATGAGGGTATTTTGGGTGGGTGGGGTGGGGTGCACATATTGAATGACACTCTGCATTCTCATAGTATAGCCAATGTAAAGCTATTTTCTTCTTGGCAATAATGATATCACTATCAGACACATAAAATAATGAATTATATCTAACCTGTTAAAAAGAAAAATTTAAATAGAATGCATTTATTTCAGTCAAAGACATTTTAATGTGTATCGACCACTTAAGTAGAAGATATCTTGCTAAGGCGCTGCATGGAATACAAGATTGAAATTGCATGATATAATAATATTTCAGAAAGAAAATCTGAGATCGAGACAAAAGGACTGTTAAAATCTGATGACACAAAAATCCAGGTTTGTAAAATTATTGACATTATAGTCACCTACAAAAACTATTGAGCAATGAAGTTTGTGTTGGTCAAAGTAAGGACCTAGAACCATGCGGAAAACATTGTTTACAATAAAAATAAGGTTCTGATATTACTATTTGAATCTATTTAATTTCAAGAAATATATATTCACTAATCAAAGTTAATAACAATTGAAAACATGATCTATATTTTTTATACATATACCATGTAGAGTGTATGAAAATTGTTTTTCTTTTATGCTTTGGACCATACTATGAAGGTCATCAAAACAAATAACTGGTTAATTTCTAAAATGTATGCTTCCATCTAGTCTTGCCATAACACGTTAGTGCATTCATTCATTGGATTTTCGTCGTTTATCGCCTATTGGCGTGCACGACTCGTTAGTTTGCAAGCGTTTGCGTGCTATTTTATTGGTGCGATTAACCGCTATTATCTTGCCACCCGAGCAAGCCGCAGAAAGCAAAGGCACCCCGAATGCCCCCGTCCGTCTTCTTCCGACAAAGGGTGTGACCTTTCATACAAGCAGCATAATTACATTAATATCAAATCTATTTCCAGTTTTCTATTTTGTGCCGATCAGCCCTAATCTACCACCAAACACGTGAGAGTCACATCCGATTAGAATATTATTAAGGTTTGAATTTTCCTACTCAGTAATGTTTTATTATTTTTCGTGTTCTATGCGTACTTGTATTTTCCGAAAGATTTGCCGAATCCTTTGGGCATATAGTAGCCGTTGATATTTGCGATCTCAATTCGGTTGTCTCAACGACGTGAATTTGTATCCGAACCGATCACTATCCTTTCAGGGTCGAGAAAGTTTTGTCTCTAGAGGGCTTTTTTGGGTCACAATGAAAGCAATATATGATAAATTGTGTGCTTGCGTTTTTGGGGGTAGGAAGTGAGGAGTGGGGATGGGGGAGGGGGTGCTATAATGTGTGCATGTTATAGATGTTCTCTGTTTATGTACATTATATTGGTTGTATGCTAAAGAGGAATATGTTTTTCTTTTCGGGGCGTGGGTGTGTGTCTGTTGATTTTCGTTGACGTTTCTTTTCTTAATAAGGAGGTTTTGGGTATTTATATTATTTTGGGATGGCAATTTGTACTCTTTTCACTTCTTTCTTTATCTAGTGTCTTCTTTAGTCTGTGCTACCTTCTATTTCTTCTTCTCCTGCTCGTTTATATTTCTACATTTTCCTCCGCTTCCTGTCTTGTTTTCTTCTTCTATTCCTGATTTTCTTTATGACTGCTACTTTCTCCCGTCTGCATTGTTGTTTTTCTTCTTCTTCTTTTCCTCATCTTTTTTATTCCTGCCGTGTTTTGTCTCTTTGTTTTAATTTTTTGTGTGTTAAGATTGGATCTGGGTTTTTTTTGGTTGTTATTTTGGACACCAGCCACGGTTTTTTAAGTCGCTGTAATAAAGTAGTTTCGTAAGACCTCTACGACTTTCTTTTTATTTTTAGCTTTATTGGGTGCTGAGCCCAGTCACTTTTTGTTTTATTTTAGTCGTTGCTATAAAGCAGTCCAGTACGACCTTTACGACTGTCTTTTTGTTGTGGCTGGTATATCTATGCCCTTTTGGGTACTTTGGGGTTGGGGTTGGGGTGGGTGTAATGTCAAATTTGCCCTCTTTTTCCTATTTGTTTATATATTCCAGGATGTTATTATATGTCCGCCCTACGTTTTTTTTGTGTTTGGCCACTAGTAACTCTGGGTATGTGCTTCGTTCTCCTATGTTTTTCTGTTTGGTTTGCAGCTCGGCCCATTCCTGATCGAAATAGCGGCATGATCACATGCTCGAATGTTTCCGGAGTCAGGCAGTGGGGTGGGTGGGGGGCAGTGTGTATACTTTCCTGTACATCCTGCTAATAGAGTTCTGCCAGTTATTATCCTATTTACTATAGCTGCATTGTATGGAGTTTTGAAGGTCGAATTCTTTATGTTCCTAATTACTTTCTTTTCTCTTTTGTACAGTTGTCTACTTGTGGTCGACTTTGTCCAACTGTTCTTGCCCTATTGCGTTTATTTGGATGATGTTATTTGTTCAGTTACGCTGTAGACGATATTTTGAACAATAGGTTCATTGAGATTGTTTCTCGCCTCTGCGTCTTCTTTTTCGTTTCCCAACATCTGTATGTAGGAGGGGATTCATGCGAATTCTTTTTTTTTTTTTTTTAAATTGGTGAGCTCTATTTGTTTGAGTAGAGATCTTGTGTGATTTATCATATCCGGTCTACTCTTCGTGTGGTGATATGCTAAGGATTGGAAGGCCATAGAACACAATTAATTTTACTATATATTCTCTACATTTGTTTCTCAGTATTGGACTTTCCACTGTGTGACAATCAATACAAATCATATGTTAATCTAAAATACCTTCAAAGATGACTTTATGGTGAAGTTCTTGTCAAGGGTTGACCTGCATTTTTTTGAGAGGCTGAATTGTAAACAAAACACCATGCAATGGAACACAGATTTCACTTCCGGATCATCACCAAGGCCTTATTACTCACTGTGCACTGTCGCCGAAATACACACAGACAACCACACCATAAACTCATATTCTAAAGAATAAACAATTGCCTTTAAATCCTTACCAAGAATGCCTAAATCTAACTCTTGTATCACCACCAAACGGAGACAGGAAAAAATGATCTAAAAATAGACTGGGACTACATTCGTGGGTACTGAACCGGAACTATTAATTGTGGCCTGATTCCTGGAGGATACTCTGCGAGTCGCTCAGTATTACTGCTTCCGTTCTTGGCTTTGATGACATTTAGTATTGCCATTATCGTCATGAACTTGACAGTGTATATGGCGCAATCGCCCGGTAGTCTTTATCCAGATGAGATGCCTAATTTCGTGATGACTACACCTGCTTCTGTTTTATTTGGGCTTTATTTTATTTTCGACCTGTCAATGTACTTTTGGTTTTAGGCTTCGTACTTGTTCTCTAGGTAATTTAATATTGTTGGCCTTGGGGCTATTGGGTCGTCCTGTTTGTTTCCGAATTCTCTATGTTAAAGTCAATTTGTGGCGTGGGACAGGTCACGGAAGGTCTGGGTAGCACCTTATTTTTTCTGGATAAATATATAGGATCTGTAAGTCTTTATTTTTAAGTCTGCCATTATTGTCCCACAGGGTATTTTACTGTTCATTCTTTTGCAAAATGTTTTATCGCACTTTGCGAGGGCTTTAGTCTTGAGGTGGTTAGGGTCGTGTACTGATACTCGAGGGAGGTACCGGAGTATCATTTCCTTACGAAGTAATTCTAGTGGGGTTCTCCTATTAATATCTGGACTTTCTGTGCTGGTGTGCATCTTTAATACTCCGGTCCACGCCCGTAGCGCTTTTGATTGGACTATATCCATTATCCGGAGTGGTGCAGCGCTCGCTGATCCATAGACTTGACATCCTTAGTCAAGTTTAGCTCATATGAGCGCCCTGTAAAGGGTTACAAGCGTTTTTGGTCAGGTATTGGGCGCTGTAATGGACAAATGTTGGTCCAACGAGAAAGTAGCAGTTGTAGCTTCAATTTGACATGTCGAGAATTCCAATTTCACATGTTGAATCAAATTATTGGTGTTGAAAGTTCAATTTAATATGTTGTACGTTCCAGTTTTACCTGTTGAATTACAAAGCGGTGGTTGAAGGTTCCAGTTTCTACATCAAGTTTTTACATGTTATCGGTTGAATTACACAGCGGTGGTTGAAATTTCAATGTAGTATATTGAGAATTCCAGTTCCATACGTTGAATCAAATTATTTTCATTTCATATGTCGAACTTTGACATTTCAGCTGTTGAATCACACAGCTGTGGTTGAAAATTCAATTTCCTATATCGAGTTTTTAGATTCTAAATTTTGAACTATACAGCAGTGGTTGAAATTTTAAGGCTGTATGTCGAAAATTCCAGTTTCACATGTTGAATGAAATTGTTTATGCAGCAAGTTTCGTTCAATATGTCGAGATTTTAGATTTTATCAGTTCAATTACACGGCGGTGGTTGAAAGTTATATTTCGTTTGTCGAGGTTTTAGATATAATCTGTCGAGTTAAACATCGGTAGTTCCATTTCCTATGTCGAGAATTCCAATTTTACATGCTGAGTCATATGGTGAATATTGCTATTGTCTGTGAACCAAACATACGTTGTTTAAGGATACGTTAGTCTTTTTTGTCCTTAAATGTGAAGCTACGACAAGAGCTGTATGTATTTAAGAAATTACGATATTTCAAATATTGCTAATGGTCAGAACGCAAATAAAATATTGCCAAATTTGTGCATATTTATTTACTGCCATCTTCATCGAGTATTTGAGCAAAGAAGTTTTCTTCCATTCGTTTCCATCCTTACACTTTCAACTTGCCAAAGATTTTATATTTTCTCTTTTATGTCCTTGCAGAGTTACTTTTCGAGACCAAAATATAAAATCAATTTTGATTTTTTAAAAAAATAATTAAAAAGCTGTGTTGTGTTCCATTAAAATTAAAAGGTTCCAAGGCTGTGTATTGATTGTTGCACGATGTTGCAAAAGGGGATCGATGTAATTTTTTGGCATGCTTGTGGCAACATTTTTACTTTGTCGCACACTTTTAGCAAGAAAAAACTTGTATGCCTTAAAAGTATTTCCACAAGATCTAATAAGGGCATGGAAATTATTCTCCGAAAAGAGCATTTTCAACGTATATCTCACTATCAACATACCGCTCCGGTGGCCTAGTGGTTAGAGCGTCCACCTCGGATGCGGGAGGTCGTGGGTTCGATCCCCGGTCGAGTCATACCAAAGACTTACAAAAATGGTACTAACAGCTGCCTCGCTTGGCGCTCAGCATTAAGAGGTTAGTGGTAGGACTGGTCGGCCTGGTGTCAGGATAATGTGACTGGGTGGGACATCATGCTACATGTCTGCGGCATGATGCCCCAGTGCTAGACATCACTATAAACTTCCACACTGCAGACATCGTAGCGATATGACTGAAAAATTGTTAAAGCTACGTTAAAAATCATAATCACATCACATCACTATCAACAAAAAAGGCACCTGATTTATCATGAATTGTAGTGGTAATCAGAGAAAAATAGTTATTGGGAGCTTCTGCTTTTAAGCGTTTCCGTGTCATAGTTTTAGCAATCTGACTGTACAGAACACTTGATATAGGCAAGTTTCCGGTTGCTTTGCGCTCAGATTTTATTATAATTGTTGTTGTTGTTGTTGAATAAACTTAAATGAGAGTAGTTGATTTGCAAAATTCGAAAACATCAGCGTTTGAAATGTAGTTCGTCCACTGCAAAGAAAATTCACGTTTATGTTTGTGAGAAATGAAAGGGGCATTTTGCAACTGAACAAAGGGCTGTGGTGTAGGGGAAACGCCTTGCACGATATTAAAAAGGTAGAGAAGCCTGCCACATTGTCATTGTAAAATTGCAGGACGGGGTGGGGTGGGAGCGTTACTTAAGTAAGACAGAGATGTGTCGCTTATTGCACAATCTTGTGCATTTTTTGTTGCACACAATTCTAGTGCACTGATTTGTTTGTCACAACTTTGCTACCTTTCATTAAAAGTTCATAATTGGTGTTGTACTCACAAAGACGTATCTCGAGGAAGTCCAGGGCCTGCATGTTGAGACCTCAATCAACACACTGGTTTAAAACGTGTGACCTTAACCCCTGTCCTCAAAGGTTACATGTTACAATATTAAGTATCTTACCTTCATAATAACTCATCCAATGTATTCCAATGTATGAACAACATCCACCAAGGTGTTAAGGAAATAAAAGCGAATTTAAAAAATACTTTAACAAGAACCTGAATGCAAATTTTGTATATGACTTGACCCAAAGATCATATGGGTGAGAGTGCGTATCGCAAAACGGTCTTAGCTTCATAATGATTAACCCAAGTATGAAGAAAACTCATCTAGTGGTTTAGCAAATATAAGCAAAAACAAAACAAAAACAAACAAAAACCATAATGCCTTTTTTCTCTTTGATTGTGACCATGACCCTAAAGTTAAAGGGAAAACGTGCAAGTCAACAAATGAAATCTTAGCTTTGTTAAGACTCATTCCAAGCATGAAAAAAATCCATTAATGAGTTAGGAAATATAAAATATACGTCAGTGAAAACACTTTAACCAAAACCTTACTGTAAACTTTATACAACTGTGACCTTGTCTCCAAGGTCAGAGGGGTGAGCAAGCATGTCGCAGAATGAATTGTCTTAGTTTTATAATGACGAACACCAAGTTTGATGAGAATCTATTAAGGAGTTTACTAAATATTAGGAAATGAAAAACCAACCAAAACTTTAACGCAAATTTTCTGTGAACTTGAACCAAGGTAAAAAGGGTTAGTGTGCTGTTATAGAATAAATTGTTTTAGGGTCATAATTATTTATTCCAAATATGACGAGAATCTACAAAGTCGTTTAGGAGATGTCAGCATATGAAAAATTGTAAAAAGGCAATAAAAAACACAACCCAAAACATAACTGTTGACAACGCAGATGCCGCCTTCGGTAAAGTGACTTCTATGTTTCGCTTTCCACTGACATGGGATTGAAAATAAAAACAGTAAAGTACTGAAGGGTAAAAATTAGATTACAATGACCTACTTTAGTTTATATTTGTGGTACCTAGATGCATCTACATATAAAGTTGTATTGCTCTAGAAATAACAATACGAGAGGAACTGACCTAAAACAAAACCAACTGAAAGCATTATAAGGATTTCAGGTTAGAAATTTTAACCCTAAGAAATATAAACATAATAAAAGTCACTGAAGACCTTGTTTATAATGGTTTTTTTTAGGAGAGCCAGTCCATACGCCTCGTCATAGATAAGATAGCCATCCCATTACAGCGTTGCAAAACACATGTAAGGTAATCAACAGCCACATAATAAAAAAGGTGCAAGAATGGTAACAGGAGTTCACAGAAAACAATGTCTTCCTTACTCATAAGGATTTGGAACTTTGAACCACCGCGGAGAAAATCTAAAATCTCGTCATATTAACTTTCAACACAAACAATTTGATTCAACGTGCCAAATTGGACTTCTCGACATACGACATTGAAATTTCAACCACCTCTGGATAATTCAACAAATAAAATGTTACAACTCGACACAGAATATGGAACTTTCAACAACTGCTATGTAATTCAACAGACGAAGTTGCAAACTCGAAATATGAGATACAACTTTCCACACCAACAGTTTGACTCAACATGTGAAAGAGGAAATCTATAACATTTAAATTCCAGCTGCAACTTTCTCATTGAATCAGCGTTTGTCCGCTACGGCGCCTCAATGTCAGCCCCCCCCCCCCAGTTTGCGCTTTTGAGGTTGCAGAGCACGTTGATATCTCTATTGCACCGTTTTACGAGCTCTTTGATATGAGTTGCCCACGTGAGCTCTTCATCGAGAATCATACTAAGAAAGTTGCTTGTTTTCAGACTTTATAGGTACTCCGTTGAGAGATATCTTTGGTTGGGATGGGTGGTTTCTGCCTCTTGGTTTTAAACACTATGCCTATTGTTTTTTTTGTTTTTTTGGGGGTTTCTTGCGGTGTCAGTTTAAATTCCCATTTATCTGCTCATCTTCATATCTCATTTTGCCCTTTTTGTTGCATGTCTGGTTACCTCTGCTTTAGGGATTCCCAGCTTTCCACGTGCTGCTATCATTGGCGAATTGATAGGTCGAGGTGTTTTTGGGTCAATATTTTTTTCCAGGTCGTTTATCATAATGTTAAAGAGTGTTGGACTAATACATCTTGTCCAATGAGGACTTGTATTTTTTGTCAGTTAGTGAGTTGGCTATCCACTTGTATATATTGCCAGTTATTCCATAGTTGTTTTAATTTTTATATTAACCCTTTTGTCCATTTGAGGTCATATGCCTTCCCCAAGTCTAGGAAGATGGGAGGAACAATAATGGCGGCCATATGTAGAAGCTAGTGCGGTAGAATTTGATAGTTAAAGGTGGTTATTTTTGCAGTGAAATGGTTCACGATTGTCAGGATGATATGAGAATATTCAAGGAAGGTCGGGTATATAACATTTCTGGCGGATCATATAAACGTTTGAAAAAAAAAATGTGTTTTTCCGTTTAGAATTCTTGGATAATGGTGTATAGGTAGACGTTTAGTGCAGTTTTGAGACATTCCCCGCCTTGTTTCTCTTACTCACTGCAGTGTAATTACCTGCTTCTTACAATGTACATCAGTTACTTTCATTAGTAATGTTCATTATTTACCTTTATTAGTACGAATTGTTTGGCATATGGTGAGTAATAACTGTCAGTGTCACAGATAAGTAGTGAGACAAAATCCTAGTAAAAACAAAATTGTCTATAGGTATGAGTGGAAAGAAAGACCAAGGCAAGAAACAAAAGAAAACCAGATCACTTAGTAGTTCCTTAATGGAAGCATCTGACGCTAGTTTGAGTGATGCAGGCTTTAGAGCAATTCAGATGGACTTAGAAGAAATAAAGCAAAGCCTCAGATGAGCATTTCAAAAGTAGATTTCACATCTGCAATTACTGACCTGGTTATAAAACGACATTACAGAAATTGTCTCAACTACTGTGAGGGAATTATTGGAGAACGTGAAGGAAGATCTGAGAAGGGAGATGGTTGTAGAATGTAAAAGGGTAGTAAAGGAGAGGACAGGACAGTTGATGGATAGGATTGATTCACTGGACTTTGAGAACCATAAATTGCAATGAAAATTACAAGAGGCAAAAGAGAATGTAAAGATGGGGAGTGACCTGAAAGACTCAGACAGGAGATCGAAGGAAGAAAATGCAATTCAAACCAGATCGAATAATATTTGAGGAAGCTGAATATTAAAGATTTGGAGCTGAAAGAGGAGGAAAATGAAAATCTAAGTGACAGAATTCCAAAATTGGCGAAGGAAATCACCAAGATCAATTTAGATAACAGGGGAATAGTGGCGGTGCATAGGATTTCCGGTCGACAAGGGCAGCCACGGCTGGTGCTTGTCAAATTCTGGAGTTTGGATTGCAGAATTCCAATTATCAGAAAGCGGAAGGATTTCTAGCAAAATAAGGGAATTAGACTGTTGGAGGACATGACCAGGATGAACACTAAACTAAATTAACCAAACACCCTGAGATTGAAAGTGCACGGTACTTTAATGGTTTTGTGTATGGTAGAACCAAATCAGGAAAAACGATAAAATTTGACATTTATGAAAAATTGATGAGAAAATAAAAATATTAGTGTAATTTACAATGTTATGAGCTAATGAAATTGGCCAAACAGGTATGTGGAAGTTATGTTTCGCTGCATAATATGTTTGATTATTATTATTATTTTTGCTTCTTTCATGGAATGATTTTTTTCCCCTTTTGCGGGTATATATATATATATATATATATATATATATATATATATATATATATATATATATACCTATATATATATATATATATATATATATATATTCTTTCCTGTATAATTACTTCATTCATTCTTTTCTTCATCAGCTCAGTCATTGATCCATGGATCCATTATTTCCTCATGCACTGTGTCATATAGTTTCTTAATCAATTCATTCACCAATTCGTAAATCATCTTACATTCATATATATATATATATATATATATATATATATATATATATATATATATATATATATATATATATATATATATGAGGCTAGTTAGATACTAGTTTTGTACTGTTCGTTGTCAGTTTTTCAAAAGTACACATCAACAATCAAATTTCCAGTGCCTTATTCCTTCTCCTTCCACACCCATCCACGTACATGTATACGCATTCAAATTTGCTTTTTCTTCCGTGTTTCCTATTTTATTCATTCGTCGACTTTGTAATTTATAATCGTATTTTCTGTGCTTATTGGTGCGCTAAATTGATTTAGCTCCGGAAAGTTCTGTTGCAGGCGCATAAGAAAGAGATCTCAGATGGATTCGTTTCACTTGTTGACCATTGCCCACTTTATTACTATTTAACTGCCAAATCTATAGTATATTTAACTGTCAAATCTACAGTATGTACTGTAATACCATGGATGGTTTTATGATGGATGTTTGTATTTTCTGTGAGTGTGAGTGCTAAGCGTTTGATAAATTCGAGGTGGCACTAACTTTATATATTCCTGCACAAGAATATGTACATGTAAAATTTCTGCCGTTTTTATAACATACAAATTTTATCTGTGAATGTTAGAGGCCTGCAAGGTTCAGTCTTTTAAATGAAGGGACATTTTCCAATGGGTAAAACAAACAAAAAATGTATCTATAGTATGCATGCAAGAAATTCATAGTACAAAGACCCAGGAAAAATACTGGGCTGCTGAATGGGGGTACAAATGTATATTTAGCCACTGTACTAGTAATAGTACTGTGGTTTCAATATTCTTTTGAAATGCTTTTGTATTTGCGATCTATAGAGAAAGATGTGACAGTCAAGGGAGATTTGTTATGCTAGATATTACAATTAATGGCAACAGATTAGCCCTCGTAAATTTGCAATGATGTTACGATGATAACACTAGCTGTTTTAGAAATCTAAAGGAAGAAATGTTAGTATTTGAGAACTCATCAATTACAACGTGTGGAGACTGGAATACTGTTCAAGACCTAGATTTGGATACTTATTTTACATGACAAACACCAACAGTCTACAGAAGCAATCCAAGTCCTGAAAAAGACCTGTAATTAATCGACCCCTGGAAAAATTCCCATACAGACTTAACTATGTATACCTGGTGGCAAACATTTGCTTTGAAACTAAGTAGATTAGGTTACTTTCTTGTATCTGATGATATTTATATGAATCCAGCTGATGCCCTTATCTTACCAGAGTATAGGACTGATCATTCAGCTATTGTTTTGAGCGTGGCTTTTTCAAAGGGTCCAAAGGGGAAAAGGATACTGGAAATTTAATGTTAAGGGATAATTGTTATATTGACTTTGTCTAAATGTGCATAGCTGACACTAAATGAATATTACATAGGGGGAAATAAACAGGACTCCCTTCATGTTTCTCTTTCCGGTAATGATCAAATGTTCTTTGAAATTTTGAAAATGAAAATAAATCCGAAACTATAAATCGTTCTACTAGGAAAACAAAAGAGAAACGTGACAAATTAAAAAAACTTGAACAGGAAATATTAGAAATTCACAGAGGATTGTCGGATTACATAGAGCTCTGGAAAATTTAGAAAGCAGAACCAGTGGAATCTGGGGCAAAATACATAAAAGATGTTATATTAAGATGCAAAGCTCGATGGTATGAGTTGGGAGAAAAAGGACGAAATACTTTTTAAATTTTGAAAAAAAGAAATTGTGTCAATAAGACAATAAAGGAAATCATTTTAGATGATGGGATATATATATATATATATATATATATATATATATATATATATATATATATATATATATATATATATATATATTAGAAGTCCAAAAACAGTTCTATTTGGAATTATACAAACGTAGAATTACTCAGCTTGATGTTAATCATATTCACGAAACTCAAAATAGATCTTTTAATACAATATTAAACTTAGTCAAGGGAAAAGTGATGGTCTACTTACAATTAATGAATACAGAATGTCTCTAAAACAGATGGAAAATGGGAAAAGTCCTGGCTCAGATGGATTTGCAGCAGAGTTCTATAAATTGTTTTGAACGACTATTTCTATGCAGATCAATAAATTATGGATATACTATATGAAAACTTTAAGATTGTCGGATTCAAGGAGTCATCACGAGTCTACCAAAAGAAGACAAAGAAGATATTTAAAAAATTGGAGACCTATATCACTCCTACATATTGACTATAAAATAGCTTCTGGAGCTATTGCAGCTAGGATTAAAAAATTCTTCCATCAATAATCAGTGATACTCATAAAGGATTCATGAAAGTTAGATTCACTGGAGAAAATACCAGGCTATTATATGATATTATGGATCAACTAGAGAATGAAAATAGATACGGCATATAATTGTTAATAGACTTCGAAAAGCTTCCGACTCAATTAACTGGAACTTTGTGGACAAAGTTTTACAATCTTTTAATGTTGGTGATTCTGTTTGTAAGTGGTTTAAGCTATTTTGTAATAACTGCAAAAGTTGTTTTACAAATAATGGAAATATGTCTTCAATATTTTTAGACTTGCAAGAGGATGTCGTCAGGAGGATACACTTTCGCTTTATTTGTTTATTATCGGTGTTGAGATTTTAGCTTTAAATTTAAATCAAAACGCGGATATACCGGAGCTCGTCTTTGATGTCAGTGAGTATAAATTAGGTCAGTATGCTGATGACGCTTTTATTCTTATGGATGGATCTCAACATTCTCCTAAAGCAACTACGAATATCTTGAAAGGCTTTTTCCATTATTTGGACCTAAATGTAACATAACAAAAACAAATGCCATTTGGATTGGAAACAAGAAATATTCCATGAAAGAATATGTCTCGATTTGGAACTAAACAGGTCTTCTTCCAACTTTACACTCCTTGGCATCGATTTTTCTCTAGACTTACAACAAATGGTGGAAATTAATTATAGTAAGAAACTAACAAAGGCAAAAAGAACTCTGGCAAGCTGGAGTCAAAGACAGCTTTTAGTAGTGTTATATATATTTAATTTAATTGTTTCTCTGTTAGTTTTAAATTTATTTTGTATTTATTCCATTACATGATATTGTAATGTAACAATGTTTACTGGACTTGACCTTGTCCAAAATTGAGTTTATTTCTGTTTGCCCTGATTTTTGACTTTTTTAAAAATTTCTTTTAACTTTACTGATGTAAGCAACTATTAATAGCTTCATTATCCTCTGTGGGTGTGAGCTCATTGATGATATTATTATTCAGGTAAACATGTTGATTTCGGTCAGGATTTTAGAGGTTCCAAAGTGAATTTAATAGGTTATTGTGTTGTAAGTAAACAAGGCTCATTAGATCATGCTGGAAAGTTATTTTCCATTGGGTAATGGTTGTTTATAGAAAATGCTAATTTGTGACCTGTGGTCAAACAAAGAACTATATTATCTTGTGATTGTGAAGATTTTACGAGTTTTTCTTCAACATCTGGCACTTTAAGATGTATTATGTTGTGTCCAGTTTGGGCTGAATTTTGTTTTCTTCAAATTATTGAATTCAAGCGATTCTTTTCTCTGGAAATAGAAAAGTACTGTGACACAATTCATGGATAAAGACATTCATTGGAATTTATACTGAATTCAAACCTGGAATAACATTTCTGTGATTCAACTAGAGACTATTGACACATCAGTACGACGCAGGCTATAAGTGACACGTCATCGCCTTCAATTTTAAATCTCTTTGGGACTTGAACTGAATTTTATTCAGGACTTTTTATTACTAGGACTTGTGACTTTAATTCTTGGGTTATTTTTGGATTAATTGGCAAAACTGTGAGTTCTTTTTCCTCATTGTTCACTTTGTGTTCTAGGGAAATAATTTTTTTTTTTTTAAATTTTACAGTGATTGTTGTCTTCATTCTTTTCTGCCACTTATTTTAAGAGCATAGACTCGTAACAGAAAATTGGGCGCTAGTCCCTGGGATACGAATTTTTCCTAAAATATTTCAGAAAACTTTCTTTTTGAAATTTAAATTCCCCTAGTTTCGGAATTTTTTAAATCCTAAGCATTATTTCACATTTTAAAAATCTTTAGTAAAATCAGCAAGCGTTTTACAATGTCATCAAAAGTGGGGATCTTTATTTCAGTTTCTACTCAAGAGCAGTTAGACTGTTTAAAATAAAAGACGAATTGCTTCAGCTTGCCAGATAACATGATCTTTTTGAGGCAAAAGCTTCTTTAACGAAGCAAGAAATAAAAAATATTTTGGTTCAATATTTGTTGCAAAAGAATGTTTTGGATAAAAGTGCTTTCGTTTCTATCAGTAAGTCTGTATTAGACTCTAATATAAAAGTAAAGGAATTAAAATTGAAATACAAGATGGAATTAGAGTTAAGAAAGCTTAAACTTCAGAAAGAGGAAAAACAAATGCAAATGCAATTAGATAAGGAGGAGGGAGAGAGGAAAATACTGATGGATAAAGAGGAGAGAGAGAGAGAGAGAGAGAGAGAGAGAGAGAGAGAGAGAGAGAGAGAAATGCAATTAGATAAGGAGGTGAGAGAGACAGATGCAAATGCAAATGCAAATAGAAAAGGAAGACAGCGAATTGCAGAGAGAAAGAAGGAAGAAAGGGAATATCAATTTAGATTAAGAGAATTAAAGCTGACAAGTGAAAAGCACACCCCCACTTTAAGTACAAATTCAAGTTTTGATGTTACTAAGAATATTAGGTTAGTGCCCCCTTTGAGATAAAAAGAAGTAGACAAGTATTTTCCTCATTTTGAAAAAATTGCTGAATATTCAAAATGGTCAAGGGAGCATTGGACTCTATTATTACAGAGTGCACATTTTGGCAAAGCCCGAGACATCTATGCATCCGTGTCAGTACAGCAAAATTGCCGACTATGATCGGTTGAGGAATGCATCTTAAAGAATTATGAGTTAGTCCCTGGGGCTTATCAGCAAAAATTCAGGTGCTATAATAGATAAGCTGGACAAACTCATGTCAAATTTGCAAGAGTAAAAGAGCAGTTATTTGAGAAATGGTGCTTAGCCAAAAAAGTTGAACATGCTTATGAAAAACTCAGACAACTCGTATTACTTGAAGAGTTTCAGAATTGCATCCATAGTGACATTAAAACTTATCTTGATGAGCATAAGGTTGAAACTTTGGAAACTGATGCTCGTACTGCTGACGAGTATTCCTTAGGTCATAAAGTTTCTTTTGTAAGTAAGTCTTCCACTCAGGAGTCTTCTGGTAAAAAAACTTATTTCAGTCTAATACGATCCCTTCTAAATTTCAATCTGCCACAACTTTTAAAAATCATGTTTCTGATTAGACTGATCAGAACTCCTTATCTCTTCCTACGTGTACCTATTGCAAGAAAAAAGGACGCGTCATTTCTGATTGCCACAAATGAAAAATAAGCATCAGAATCAAGACACACCTATTCCAAATGCTCTTATTTCTAAGAGGTCAAGGTCACGGTAATGTATTGAAAGCAATACATTTGCTGGGTCTAATAAACCCCTGTCTGATTTTATTATGGAGAATTATGAACCATTCATGTCGAAGGGTTCTATATCACTCTTGGGTGATTCGGCCAATCCCATCCCTATTAAAATTCTAAGGGACACGGAAGCTTCTCAGAGTCTTTTATTATCAGGTACTTTGCCTTTTTCTGAGAAGTCTTCTTCTAATGAGAGTGTTCTTATTCAGGGAGTAGAGTGCGGCTTTGTTAATGTTCCCCTCCCTTGTGTAAATTTGTCATAAGAGATAGTCTCAGGATCCGTGAGAGTCGGAACAGTGTCTTCTTTACCCATTGAGGGCATTCATTTATTACCAGGCAATGATCTAGCTGGAGACAAGGTTGTGGTTAATCCACTTACAAGTTTAGATCGGAAAGTAGATCCTAATGAAAACGAATTCCCTGATTTATACCCAGCTTGTGCAGTTACTAGAGCTATAGCAAAGAAAGCTCTTGAGAATGATGTTGATCAGGAAAATATTCCTTTAGCTGACACATGTATTGGTCAGGCTTTTGATGAGGTCACTTTCACTCCTTGTTTGGATCAATCTAAAGGTATTGATCACAGTGATCCTCTTTTAACTACACATTCTCTTTATTCTAATCAGGATGACAAACGACAATCACTTGTCTTCGAACAGGAAAAAGATCCCGAGATCTCCTGTTTGTTTCAGAGGGCCATTAGTGAAACTGAAACCACTGAAGTACCTGTCTGTTATTTCATTAAAAATGGAATTCTTATGAGCAAATGGAGATCACACGAGGTACCTGCTAGTGACGAGTGATCAGTGAACTATCAAATTGTAGTTCCAAAATCTTACAGACAGGAAATTCTTAGTCTGGCCCATGAAACTCCTCTGGCTGGTCATTTAGGGATTAATAAGACTTATCACAAGATCTTGCAAGACATCTATTGACCAAATATTAAAAGTGATGTGTGGAAACACTGCAGATCTTGTCATACTTGTCAAATGGTAGGAAAACCCAATCAGAAGATACCTAAGGCTCATCTGCATCCTATTCCTGCATTTGATGAACCATTTAGCAGAATAATGGTAGATTGTGTCGGTCCCTTACCTAAGACCAAGTCAGGTAACCAATACTTGTTGACCATAATGTGTGCGTCAACAACATTCCCAGAGGCAATTCCTTTGAGGAATATTAAAACTAAAACAATAGTAAAAGCTTTGATAAATTTCTTTTTTTTTTTTTAATTTTTTTTTTTTTTTTTTTTATTTTTTTTTTTTCTTACTAAATTTGGCCTTCCCAAATCTGTTCAATCCAACCAAGGGTCAAATTTTATGTCTGGAATTTTTCAGCAAGTTATGTACGAATTAGGCATCCATGAATTCAAATCCTCTGCCTTACTCCCTGAGAGCCAAGGGGCTTTAGAAAGATTTCATCAAACTTTAAAAAATATGATTCAGTCTTATTGTTTCGATACCGGCAAAAATTTGGATGAATTCATTCATTTGATATTGTTTGCTGTTCGGGAATCAGTTCAAAAATCTTTAGGTTTCAATCCCTTTGAACTACATTTTGGACATACTGTGCGTGGACCATTGAAGTTGTTGAAACAGAAACTTTTTTCTAATGAAGATAACGAAATCAATAATCTCGATTATGTTTCTAATTTTAAATTTAATTTGTCAAAGGCTTGTGTGGTTGCAAGAACTGATCTGCACTCTGCTCAGTCAAAAATTAAATTAACGTATCATAAAAATACAAAGGAAATGAGTTTTCAGCTTAGTAATAGAGTTCTCGCTCTCTTGCCCATATCACAAAATCCTCTTCAGGCCAAGTATTATGGTCCTTACACAGTTGAAAAGAAAGTAAATGATTTCAATCATATCATAAATACTCCTGGGAGGCGAAAACAGAAAACAACTTTGCCACATAAATATGTTAAAGGAGCATGTTTAGAGAGATAGCCAGGTTAATCATGCAATTAATTTAGTTGTACCTCTCCCACTCAATGAGGATTTAAGTGAAGGAATGCAATCGGACTCTGTTGATTTGGAGTAACAAATATTCGGAATTCAGAAATTATGAATAATCTGGACAAAAAACTTTCACATTTGCATCAACAAGAAAGGAATAAACTTAAACAGTTATTACTTGACTATGAGCACTTATTTCCAAATGTTCCTACAAGAACAAACAAAATCTACCATGACTTTGAAATTGTAAATTCCACACCTGTGAAACAAAATTCGTATAGGATGAACAATCTCAAACGGGAATGTTTGAAAAAGAAATTCAGTATTTGCTGGAAAATGATTTCATAGAACCGAGTAAAACTGACTGGAGTTCACCATGTATACTTGTTCCGAAACCAGATAATACTTTCCTCATGTGCGCTGATTATAGAAAGGTGAACAGTGTGACTAAAACAGATTCATTTCCATTACCAAGAATCGATGTCTGCATTGATAAAATTGAAAATGCAAAGTATGTTACCAATTCTGACCTTCTAAAAGACTTTTGGCAAATTCCACTGACGGAAAGGGCAAAGGAAATTTCGAAATTCGTGACTCCAGATGGACGTGATCAATATAAAGTGATGCCGTTTGGGATGAAGGGTTTGCCAAGTACTTTTCAACTTTCAGTGAACATGATTACATTTGGTCTACATAATTGTGATGCTTAAATTGAGAATGTCATCATCGACAATGACACCTGGAAAAATCATGTAGCGACAATTCGGAAATTCTTTGACAGACTCACTGATAAAAATTTGACAATTAATTTATCCAAAAGTGAGTTTTGCCGTGCTTGTGTAATATTTCTAGGACTAGGACATATCAATGGACACAGAAAAGTTAAACCTATAGATACTAACGTCAAGGCTATCTCTGATTTCCCTGTGCCTATCCGTAAAAAGCAACTGATGCGATATTTGGGTATGGCTGGATACTATCGGAAATTTGGTTCTAATTTTTACATAATTGCTGAACCCTGACAAATTTATTGAGCAAGAAAATCAAGTTTCTTTGGTCTGAGAAGTGTCAGGAGGCATTGATAAGTTAAAGGCCATATTTAAGAGTGCACCAGTTCTTACAGCTCCAAATTTCATTCAATCATTTAAACTGTCTGTTGATGCAAGTGATGTTGGGGTTGGAGCAGTATTGATTCAAGAAGATAGAAATGGTGTTGATCACCCAGTGTACTATTTCTCTAAGAAATTAAATAAGCACCAAAGAAATTACTCAACAATCGAGAAGGAATGTTTGGCTTTAATATTGGCATTATAGCATTTTGAAGTTTACATTAGTTCTGCTCCTTCTCCAGTTGTCGTGTTTTAGTGATTACAACCCCCTAACTTTCATCGACAAGATGAAAAATAAAAATCAAAGATTATCAAGGTAGAGTTAGTTGTTATAGGAATATAATCTTGACATCAGGCATATCAAGGAAAAAAACAATTTAATTGCAGATGCACTTTCCTGTGTATAGAAATATTATTTTATGTATACTTTGTATAATTCATAAGAGTTCTTCTGTAATTTTGTTTACCTCTTGTATAATATACATATGGTAAAAAGAAAGATTTATTATATAAATATTTCTTTTTCTTTATGGTGAAAGTGTTACGTATATGTAATTTAATTACTTGTGTGTCAGTTTTAAATTCTCTTTTATTTTATTTTTATTTCATTACATGTTATTATAATAACTTTATTCACTGGATTTGACATTTTCCCCAGTAAATTCAGTTCAGTTCTTTAACCTGATTAGAACGCAAAAGTATTGCTTCATTGTATTTTTATCTGACCCAGTTACTGACCTTGGTTCAAGATTTGATAAACACAGAGTGAAAATCATTGGTCGTAATTTCTTAGAAATTAAATAAGGACCAGAGAAATTATTCCACAATTGAGAAGGAAAGTTTGACTTTGATATTGGCATTACAACACTTTGAAGTCTACATTAGATGAGCTCATTCTCTGATTATTGTGTTTAGTGATCACAACCCCCTTACTTTCATCGGCATGATGAAAAACAAATATCAAAGATTATTAAGGTGGATTTTGATGTTGCAGGAATATAATGACATCAGGCACGTTAAGGGAAAAGACAATTTCATAGCAGATGCACTTTCACGTGTACCGAAATATATTGTTTCATGTATACTTTGTGTCATTCATAAGATTTCATCTTATGTTTTTTTACCACCCGTATATAGTATGTATAGTAACAAGAAAGCTTTATTTCGTAAATCGTTCTTTTTCTTTATGAGGGGAAGTGTTATGTATATTTAAGTTAATTATTTGTTACTTAGTTTTATTTTATTTTATTTCATTACATGCTATTGTAATGTTACATCGTTTGCTGGGCTTGACATTCTCCAAACTGAGTTCACATTTGCTTGACCTGATTGACATTTTAAAATTTTTTATTAATTGTAAACAACTAATACACAGCTAAATTATTCTTTCTGTTTATGGGCTTAATATCAGGATCATTATTAATAGAAGAGATAAATATGTTTGTTTGGGTGAAAGTTTTGGAGTTTCCTAAGTGAATTATACATAATCCAGGTTATTGTCTTGCAAACATCAGGATCATTCTGGAAGGTTATTTTCCATTAGATAATTATCTTTTTATAAAAAAATGCAACTTTCTGTGTAACAAAATCTGTTTTATTATATGCAAAAATATGAGAGAGAGAGAGAGAGAGAGAGAGAGAGAGAGAGAGAGAGAGACTATGCACTGTAACTTTTGATCGATGTTACATGTAGCTTATCTCTATATTAGAAACATGCATTGATCATTACAGAGTATGCATTTGTGGATGTGTTTAGTGGACCAGTCTTTGAATATCAAATAGCCTTGTGTACAAATTAAAAAAGGAGCATTCGGTACTGTCTACTGTAGCTCAGCTTACAGGTATGTTCCATGTGATCTTGTAGACTTCCATCATTATATAACTATATTGCTGTGACTTTCCAATTTGAGCAATAAAAGAGCTACAATGTAAACATCAATGACGACCATTACATCTAGTAGTGGTGAGTATTGCCAAACACGTATTGCAATATGCTGCAATACATCAATGTTTGTATTGCGATACATAGCAATACGTATTGGTCATTGACATCATTTATGACTCTAGTGCTAATTTACTTGTTTGTACTGTAATGTGCAATTTCCTTGCGTGTAATAAAATCTGAACTAGAAAATAGTCATGTTCTTCTTATTTCACCAAAACACCAACTAAATATAATATTTACGTCAATGAGTTAGAAAAATAATAAACATATCAACACGAGTGAAAACTTCTACCAGAAAGAAACAAAAATCAGCAAGAGTTACATAATTATTTTGCCTGATTAGAAAAGATCTTTTAAACAACAACTAAAATGATTAAAAGGTAATGCACTGCTGTCATGGCAAGGGACAAACTTAAGTAAAACTACATGTACTCATCAATTATCACACTGAGAAATATGTAAAAATGAACGATTACAAACCTATGTTGGTTTCAACATGACACCAATTGCATGAACAGGCAGCTAAAACAAATAACAGAAGAACCACACTTGGCTGACTAGAAGCAGTATTTGTTGTCACTAGCACAATTTAACTAATATAATACTACGCTGACATCTTCTGCTGACAAGGCTGATATTGCAAGACAAGATGGGACATATCAGCTGAATCCTGTTTAACTTTCATCAGTTGATTTTGTTCATATGAAGTGGATGCCGACAAAGCCAATCGACTGAAGACTTCAAATCGATTATTGTCAGTCAGAAAAGGGAGGTTTTTGAACCTGGGTTCAAGGGCAGTCCCTAACTGGGGGAAATCTTTGTTTCCTGCATACCTGGTTGAAACATCACTCACAACAGTTGCTTAAATTGTCTTTCACCAATGTTGAACAATGACTGAACAGTGACATTTAAAAGTGTGTCCAAGAGTTGATTTTGTAGCGAAAGAATGATGGATATCATGAGTGTTTCTTCTGTGCACAATACTGCCATGATTGTCTGCTGTGGTTTCACCATTACTGATGTCAATTTCTTTCAAGGTGGATACATCTCTGTTCACACTGTCCATCTTTTTGCTGGTTAGGGCAGCACACACAGTCGTTTGTAGTTCCAAAAGTCTTTCAATAATGTCAGCTGCTGAGTTCCTTTAAGCACAATCATCTTGAATTAGTTTGTGTTTTGGTAAGTTTTGGAGTTCAATTTTGTGTTTAAGTATTCCTGAAGCAACTGCACTGCGGTTAAAACAGGTAACAATTCTTCTGATCCAGCTAATACGTTTACTAACAGCATTGATTTTCAGGGCTTTCGCGGCATATCCAGTAAATTACGACTTCAAAAAAACATTGCTGCTGTTCACAAACTTTTGAAAAATATAATACTTTGTTCTTGTACACGCATCTGGCATCTCTTTGATTTACCTATAATGCGTTGTTCCACTTCCTGATCCTACCTATACAAACTTGCACCATGGGCTCACCCACTGCAGCCTTCAAACACAACTCACTAGCTATTGTGAACAATTAAGTAATATGTGAAATGGTGGTTTATACCTGACCTCTTAGACTTTAATTGCCGCTATTAAAACTGCCCAAGGGATAGTTTGACATCACCTACAATCATGACTGTTTATCATTTATACATTCTATACCACGTTCATATACTGAAAGTGGTGGATTTCTTTATATAGTTTTTTTTCTTTCTATTTTTAAAGATTACTGAAAATTGTGTTTTGTCGAAACACGACTGTGTCAGGAGCTTTGGGAGTACAAAATCATATTTTTAGCATGACACGTTATGCTTCAATTTGATTGAAATTAGATCTCAATTTCACGTAGGAGAGTGAATAAATTTGGTACCAATGTTTAGCTCTGGCATTTGACTTAGTACAACTATTCAATATTTGGCTTACTATCATACCTCTAAGGAATGCAAGGCCAATTTTCCACACTACCACTCAACATGACCACGATCACACCTGCTTAATATGCAAGTGCAACGTGCTGAATGGAATAATGCCTTCTCACTGGCCAACTGAAGACGATGCATGATGGCAATGTTCTTAATTGTGTTTGTTTGATTGCCTGAATTGAAAAGTTCAAATAAACTTTAAAGGAAAAGATGCTTCTTTATATTTTTATTATTTTGACCGTGAAACAATGTGTGATTCCATCATTTTTAGAGGTGACTGCTTATTCACGACAACTTAACAATTAAAATTTCCTGGAATAAGTTATAAATAGACGCAGTACGTCATTTTCGGTTGACCACTGAGAGGGCAGAATTCCATTCTGCACGTTGCACTTGCGTATTAAGCGGGCGCGATCATGGCCACGTCAATTGGTAGTGTGGGAAAATGGTCTGGCATTCCTTATAGGTATGATGGTAAACCAAACTTTGGATAGGCATACATGGTCAAATACCGGAGCTAAACATCAGTACCAAATTTGTTATGCTATGTGAAATGAAGTTTGAAATATCAGCACTGATTCATAAATAGGTCCCACGAACAGGGAGACAAGTCGGCTCATCTGTAGTTTCTTAATAGTACATGTATGACTGATAGGTCAATTGTAAGCAACGATACGAGCTCTTGTGGAATGGATCAAAAGAAGAAATATTCTTCCCACTGTCTGGATACAAAGCGTCAATTTATCAATTAGCCGCGTACGGACCAATAATCCGACCGATTTATAAAACTTACGCTCCAGCACGAATCGTGTCTTTGTACAGTTGTTCTCCGCTACCAATGTGGTCAGAAAAAAAAAACAGAACAGAAAACAACTGTTGGTAAAACATTTAGGTACGTATTTGGACAGTTTGTGATAAGTGGTAGTGTGGGAAAATGGTATGATGGTAAGCCAGACTTTGGATAGGCATATATGGTCTAATAACGGAGCCAAACTATGCTATATGAAATGTAGCTTGAAATATCAGCACTGATTCATAAATAGGTCCCACGAACAGGGAGACTAGGGTACTCCTCTGTAGTTTCTTAATAGTACATGTATGACTGATAGGTCAAATGTAAGCAACAATACGAGCCCCTGTGCAATGGATCAATAGAAGAAAAAATCTTCTGTCTGGATACAAAGCGTAAAACTAAATTTATTAATTAGCAGCGGATGGACCAATAATCCGACCGATTTACAAAGCTTACGCTCCAGCTCGAATCGTGTCCTTGTACTGTTGTTATCCGCTACCAGTGAGGTCAGAAAAAAAAAAAACCTTGTTGGTCTAACATTTAGGTACGTATTTTGACAGTTAGTGAACCTGTAAATATTACATAGATGAATGACTAATAATAAGCAAAACAATACATTCACTCTGATTTCCTAAGTCTAAACGTTTTGTGATCATGGTGTTTTAAAAACGAATTAAATATACATTAAGAAATGAATACATCGATAATACGTTACACTAAACACGTATTCTTCAAACAACCACTTGTATTGGAACAATATAATCATCGATGAAAATAAAACCGAAAATCTATGAATACCGATCTAATGTTCTGTATGCACTCTCTACGTCGTTGCTTTTCACAAGAACAGTCCGTGAAAGGAATCTTAGATTTTGATTTGTCGTGAACATGTTTTCCAGTTAAACAAGATTACGCAAATTTGTGGCAGGTCGTAATCTGTTTCAGTAAAACAGCATTTATGATGAAGTAATATATAAAAGAAATATGTAGATAGATTTGATTTTGAATTCCCATATAAAGAATTTAATTTCTTTTAGAGAAAACATCTTACCAATTTATGTACGACAAGTTAATACATCCACCATAATCTTTTCCCACGTGGGGTCCTCTAGGGGGAACATTGGTTTTAATAAAATACATATATTTTTTAAGAAGGACATACATTCAAATAGTATCAAAGTAGGCGGTTTGCCATTTTGTCACCTTTGTGGTCCATCCACCAGTCCTCGCCTCAAATATGAGAACAATTTAACCCATAAGTGACTGTTGCATGTTGATCACTTTTAATTTTGTCCACTGGGGTACAAGCACCCCAAACACAGATGACAAAAGTTACAAAGCCAGTAAGGGGGTGGGGTGGGGTTATAACTAGTACGGATGGAAGTGCCCCAAAGGGTTCCAAAAAGGCAAAAACACAAGTCTTTGATTCTACTCTGTGATTGTAGAAACAAATCCCGCAGAGTGTACGTACTCGGGCAATCGTATGGTAGCGATCCATATACACGCTGCGAGCTCAGTGAATAAATGTATGTACTGAATGTAACTATACTATCAACAAAGGTATGCGCCTTTAGTCTAAGTGGTTGGATGCGGGAGATCGTGGGTTTGAACTCCAGCCAAGTCATACCCAACACTTATAAAAATGGCACCAGCAGCTGACTCTCTTGGCGCTCAGCATTGGAATGTTAGTGTTAGGACTGGTCGACCTGGTGTCAGGATAATATGACTGGGCGGGACATGATGCTACGTGTCTGAGGCATGATGTCCCAGTGCTAGACATCACTACAAACTGCCACACTACAGACATCGTAGCTATATGACTGAAAAATTGTTAAAGCAACGTTAAAAAACCAAATGACACACACATCAACAAAGGCCCTATATGGACTTTTCTCCACAGCAATACTACATAGTGCGGTATAGTTTCTATAGCATGATATTATACTGACAAAAAGAGAAATATATCGTCGAGTTGTGAATAATTTCGTATTGAAGAAATGTTTTTAACGGTTTATATACAAAAAAAAAAGATAAAACGAAAAATGAGCAGTATCCAGGCCATTGACTCCCAAAGTATTCTGAAAAGAATTTATAGAGGTCTGTAATAGCAAGATAAATCGAACAGATGATTGTAATGTCAAAAATGTGACGGATAAACTGAGATCGCTGTATCGTTTGCACCATTCAGGTTTATTAAGGAAGCCCAGAAGACGTTGTATGCGTTCTCCGAAAAAGAAATTAAGTGCATATTGATAAGTTGGTTAACCAGCGAGTGACCTTAAAAATGGAACGAAATAAACTTGGGCAGATTTTTGAGGCAAATGAAACTAAAATAATCTGCAGACCAATTTGCAGTGACTGTTAATGTCGATAGCAATTTTGTTCCACTTGTCGAGGAATATCTGTGTCAAAACGGTGTTACCAGACCCTCATATACATTCAAATATAATCTTGTTAAGGGTTAAATAGACATCGACCGTTGGAATCACGCTCATGTGTCAATACCAACTTGAAACCAGCTTGAAATCATCGCACGTGCACGTGAAAACACTTAAGCGTTAACTTCAGCAGATGCAAAACCTCTCCGGGTTTGTATCTACAACGATGATTTTGGATTCACCCATTTATCCACCCCAATTACATTCCGTGTTAATTATGTTAAGCCAACAGTGACTCAGTTAGCTGCAAAAGTCAAACCTGGTAGACTGAAATTCAACATTTATTGGGCAAAGACTATCGTTTAATGCAAAAGATGACGGCGTAATAGGTGTGTTTGCAGATAAAAAGAGTGCTATACAAGTAGATCGCACTATCAAAGGAACTCTAAATATTCAAGAGGCTGATATTTTCTATTTATTGTATGACAGTTGTACCAGTAATAAAGGGTAGTTTGCTAGAAGTACGTATGCGTATTGCGCCTGCGCGTAATGATGAGACCGGACAAAGTTTTCCTATGGTACAATTAAAATACGCGATTGTGTTAATTTAACTATGTCAGACCCTCAGTCTTGCCGAAGTGACAAAATAATTGAAATGGAACAACAGATGCGAAACGAAATTACCAAGATAACCGCGTTGATCGTGAAAGACAAAATCTCGTGTTTTGTCGTAGATGCTATTTGTGGTCTTGCCGCAGCAGCAACTGTCGGTCTTGGTGTGACTGGAATCACGACAGCATCAACCATTGTAGGCACACCAATAGGAATTATTGTTGAAGATATATCGATAGTAACTGGTGTCTCTGGTGGTGCTAGCAACTAATTTCGATGCGACTTCATTCACGAGTACGCGTCTATTCCAAATTCATTGCGGCCCCACAGAGCCATTTGAGTACAATTAGTAAACTGTATTGAGTTGCAATTGTGGATAAAATAATCAGTGCGGGCGAGTTTGAGACTATGCTAGCAGATATGAAAAATTACAGACAGCTACGAGCTCAAATAAGAAACTGCGCGGATTTACAGAAAAAAAGTCAAATAAAATATCTTCATGCAGAGAACTGGTTTATCGATTGAAACGGCAGCTGCTATTGTGAGTTGCCTGGGCAGAATCAATAGGAACCTAATCCACATGTTTCATAGTAGTTTAAAAGTCTGGTGTATTGCCCTTTTCTGGAAACCCTTTTGGGCACTTCCATCCATACGAGGGTCTAATTCTTTCCATCTCTCTTTCTTCTCTCTCTCTCTCTCTCTCTCTCTCTCTCTCTCTCTCTCTCTCTCTCTCTCTTCTTTCCTGCATTGCATCTCTCGTTCTTTTTCCCGCATTTTCATTTTCATTTCCATATATATTTGGGGTGCTTGCACCCTGTGGACAAAATTAATATTGATCAGCAGGCAACGGTTATTTGTGGGCTAAATTTTCATTGAGTAGAAGCTAGTTTTACGAGTCTATGCTCTTAAAATAAGTAACAGAAAATAGTGAAAAGCAACGAGCTTTGTAAAATTCAACAAATAATTTATTTCCCTTGAATACAAAGTGAAAATAAAAAAGAACGGTATTGAGAATTAAACCCAAAATAATCATAGAATAACAGAACAAGTAGTAGTAATAAAAGTCCTGAATAAACTTTAGTAGAAATCCAAATTAAAACCAACTCTTGAAGTGTTGATGTGCGTGTGATGGCTCGTAAGGAGTTGATGTGACAACAGTCTTTTGTTGGATTAAAATAATATAATTCCAGGTTTGAATTCACTATAAATCCTAGTGAATGTCTCTCTCCAAAAATATTATTTTATGAGCACACTGTACTTCGAGAGAAAAATCAATTGAATTAAAGAATTGAAAAAATAAATTCCGGCTCAAATAAACTACTGGACACAACAATAATACAATTTGATTCTGCTCGATCTTAAAGCACGAATAAAATGCTTTCAGAAAAAACACCAGTTATATGACAAACTAAGACGTGAAACAACACCCCGGATGAGTTCATTGTTCTAGAAAGATCTTGGTTATAATTAGAAAGTTCTTCACCAAATCAAAATAAAATGTGACAATCATCACGTTGTCTAGATATGAAAATGATGCAATGTCCTTCACTCAACTGAAGATAATGATCCTCTCTGAGAAAAATAAGCCGTTTACCAAAACTGTCACTGATTTTGGACAAGGTCAGCCACTAGGATACAATGTTTCATTACAATAGCATACAATGAAACAATATTATTCAAAAAACCCATGAGGACCAAGGCAAATTAAATATACATAACACGTGGACGGGTGGAAGTACCACAAAGGTGCCAAACGCCTACGTTGATACTACTGTTGGATAACATTGGTTCGACAAACTTTCTCTTCTTAGCTCATGATCATGCATTTGTCGTGTTGAATCTGACTGGGATAATCGTTTTGACATCCAAAATAATGTTCGCGGGTCAACACTGTAATTGTTTTCCGCTAGCTGCTTAGCAAAACAGTAAACTAAATGTTCTTTTTGTTCTGGCCATCTCGACATATGACTGTCTCCTTGTTTTCTGTAGTATTTTCTTATTCTTCCTTTCTGACTCAAGGACATACTGATCAGCCATTTCTAGTGATTATTCATATTCTTCCATAACTTCTAATAATCTAGAATCACTTCTCTCAAGCGGTTGATTTCTAGAGTATTTTCAAATTCTGCGTGAAAGGTGACGTTCACGATGTGATCAAGAGCTTGTGAAAACTGAAGTTCCACACGAAGTTGGCCGGATTTTTATTGGGTGGAAATGTCTCTCGTCGCTGCCTTGTTTAGAAGTGAAATTAAAAACATAACCTCCTGAATAAACTTCGTACGAAATACTGTGGCTGATGTTGGTACCTAAATCTCTGGTGGCTTTATATAGCGACAAATACGATCTCAAGTAATTCTTCTTGACCAAGTTAGGTTCGAAATGCCTGGTTCACAAAGTCTGACCGTCTCGACTGACTTATATCTTGGACACGTTGTGGTGATGAAACTCGAAAGGATTTCCAATTATGTCTCTATTGAAGGCTGCATTGCTGACAAAGCCAATGGTTAAACGTTTGGGTAACTGCCATAGCAAAGGATGATCTTTGATCTTAGATCGGACTCAATGGTGAAGGTTTTCACTTCACTCGTCGTATCGGATACTTGGCGGTCATTCTGCTAAAAGTGTGACTGATGTCGTTTCTCACTTTGGGTAACACTTCTGCTGACCAGTTTGTTATTCAAGTAAAAAACCCATTTCGCTGAACAAGGAATGCATGAAATTGTTGACGAGAGCTACTCTAGCACTGACACTTGAATTAGTTTCGCCTGTTTTCAGAACTCTGACTTTCAGGTACGAGTAACTGCTATTCAGATCCATGTAAGTTTCGGTCTGTCCTTTGATTTCAAATTCGATAAGGGCTAAGATCGTCAAAGACGAGACGGGATGAAATTTTACCCATTTTGATTCTTGCATCGTTATCATTGTGGGTGGCATGGCAAACAGATCCAGTTCTGACTTGGAACATTTCCAAGAATATCAGTGCATCAGTTTTCTATAGTATTCAAAGACGTCTAACTTTCTGGCTGTTTTTTATTTCTTAGTCTTAATCGAAGCGAGTTTATGAGCTCAGCAGGGGCATCTGTGTCTCTTTCTGTCTTGTCCTTGCTGTGACGTGAATGAGGAAGGAATGCCTTGGTCAGCAGTGTACAGTGCATTTATAGGAGTCTCTCGGGGAGCCAAAATGTCTTTTCCAGTTTGGAGCAACACATTTTACGTGCTCTCTAGAAAGCTTCTCTGGGATTTTGTTTGTCGATGATGACATTTTGGAAAAATTCTTTTCCGTGTGTCAAAGCGGAATCTTTCAAATCGTGCAATCCACGTGTCATCGTCGGTTTTAAGACGGGGGCCACCGAACGAAACGCATATTCGAGCATATCTCCTAAACCGTGTCCTTGTTGTTGAGCGACTTATCGGTACATAGGATACATAACTTACAAGTCTCTAAACAATCTTTTACGAAAGTGTAGTTTTCCCGTCACGTTTCCTTATAAAAATCGAATATTTTGTCCCAGATGTCCTTTTATAACGATTTTGACATTGTCGAAATACGACCTAATGACAGACAAATAAGGAGGATATACAAATTAACGGTGAACGTGATACTTGTTTCCATCCTCATCGTAAGCAGCGAAGGCAGAATCCACTTTGAATGGAATGACTTTCTGTAACGGTGCGGCTGTGTTTACTGCAGCACATAGGTATACACAAAGATAAAATTCAGTCCTTCATTTAGTTCCAGAGGATAACAAAAATACTTGCAAAACCGACGTTATTGTTGATGTCTATGGAACTCTGCCATTTTGATGTGTTCACCCAGAATATCAAAGTGGGAATACAAGAGACGGACGAGGTTTTGGCTTCCGTTAAATTAATATGTAGACGACGAGCTATTCTATGGTACTCGATCAGTATGCTGTGTTTAGTTTTTTTTCCAGGGCTTTGCCAAACTGAGGGTTGAAAATAGCGGCAATCGTTTCCACCAGATGTTGAGAGTTTAAGTAATAGCCTGCATGAATTTTTATGGTATATATGCTCAACTGAGGACTGGCTGCTGCTGATCTTTAGGAATCGTAAAACCTAGCATCGTTTTAATCCAAGTGATGTTGTATTTGTTCATTCAGGATTTCGACGGTAAACCTCGTTGAGTTATTTCCATTTACATTCTGGACTTATGTGGGATGAATGATTTCTACCAAAGACACTTCCCATTGCTCTTCGTGGCCCATTTGGATGTCCTGATGTAATTTGACCGTGAAACAGAAAAGGCGTTGTCGGGAAACATATCCATGGAACTGTTACTGGGTAAAGTTAAGAAAAATTGGTAATTGATAAATTCGAGGGTACTGCTTTCCGAGAATTCACTCGAGGTCAAAGGAGGTTCCAAATGAGGACTGTTACTGTACTGGGGGTCAATGGCGTTGGCCACAAGTCTCTCGTTGTTATTGGAATATTTCAGGGAAGGATTAGGTGGAAGGTAACCACTGCTGTGGCTGTTGTGTTAAACAGCTTGATGGTCACTTCCTTTCATTATCAGTGACTTGCGAAGCTTCGATCCAAGAATCAAAACTCTGGGATATCCTTCCAACGCACGTTCACGTTTTGACTTGGCATTTGCATCCTTTACGGGTTCTGCGATCAAGAATGCTTTCGATGTCGTACATGTCATATTCTTTGTTTGGTCACTCGTTGTAACTCAGACAAGCAGAATGTTCCATTAAAAAGTTCACCGGTCTTGTCTTCCAATTAATAGAAGGGAGGATGGAGTCCATGCATTCATCCAGTGACACAAAACAATTCGATGGTTCAGTTCGGTAAATAACCTTTGTCGAACATGCGTTTAGTGTTTCCATTGCGTACCCAAATTCACGTCGTTAACAGTCCAGGTTTCTTGGAGGCTGTAGGAGATGTTCCAAACAAACGCTCAAGCACGGTCACTTCGTTGTTGGGGGTCACTTCTTAGGGGGCACTTCCGATGCTCTGATGGTAAGATTGATTGTAAGCTTTGACCAGACGCGGAAAGAGGTCTATGTACTTGAGAGTATGTGTGTTGATGCGTAAAATATTTCCACGTGCGTTTTTCTAAGGTGCGGATAAAACGTTCCACGACGCTAGCTTTGGCTTCTGGATTCTCGGTGCTAAAGAAATGAGTGTCTCTTTTCTTCATTTAATTTTGGTAAGCTTGAATCAGAAATTTTTGTGCCTTTGTCTATTTGCCATCAAAGAAGGTGATGACCGCTTTGTTTCAACACCAGCTTTAAGACTGTTACTAACTCGGAGCTCATTGAAGAAGTCAAAGGTACGACCCAGTCAAATTTGAAAATGACGATCATCACACAAAACAAATATTTGTAGCATCTATTATATGTGGCCAAATGAAAAGACATCGGCTAAATCGGCTTGCCATTGATGATCGATGCCCTCCACTTTGGTTCGACTTCTGGAAAATTTTCGTCGAATGGGTTTGTGGAACGTGTACGTAACTTATTCTTGCAACCATCGTTGCACCTGATGTAAACGCACATTTTTCAGTTGGATTTTGGCAGCACGCTACAATGTTTTTAACTCCTTCGTATAGTCCTCAGGGAATCTGCTGGCAAACTAAATGCCAGAAATGTAGTCACTAACACGCATACCACATAGCGTGCAAAATTTGAAGGAAACAATTCTCGTAAAAGATTTTGGTAATTTTGCAAGGTCTGAATACTGTCAAACTTCTTCCACAGAATCAATTTGAACACTACTGATAAAGGTCGTGGCGTGATGGCAAACTTTTATTCCCACGACAGGCAGATTCTAAATGCCCTTAATTATTCGTACCCTTTTACAAGAGTTAAAGACATCAAGGAAGAGACTAATTTCTGGCCTCTGTCGATGTGTGAAACTTTCAAGAATGGCAATGAAATCTACTAATGTAAACAGTCTAAAGATGAATAATCTGAGGAACATAGTCTTGATCAAGAGGAACATAATTTCTATTTCCATTTTCTTCACTTTCCTCCTGTGAATTTCTTGACACAAAAATTCTACAGCCACAAATTGAGATTTTACTCTTGTAAGTCCTATCCAAACTTCCTTGCAGATTTCCTATTGAAATTTTCTTGGAACCCTGGAATATAACTTTTCATATTTGGCTTAAATACTAGACTACAGTGAGTAAGCGTTTGACTACTAGCTTATCTGGTTTCTTAAACAACATGGTATGGAAAAGGTGCGTCGACATTTATTACATGGTTCACACCAAAGGAAGGTATTGACAGAGGGGAAACCATCGATAATGTTCCAGATAAGCCGAGTTTTGTTTTTCTGCTCCCACTCGTGAAGTGACACGCCACAACTGAAACACTTGACTTTATCTCCTTCTCCCAAGTAGACAAATCCAGCTCTAGCTAATTATTCGGGTGTAGGTCAAACCGACTATTTAGGCCACTTTCCCTTGAACGTTGGGAATCGACTTTTAATGTCACAGCAGTCAGGCAAAGTCAAAGGCACTGTGTATTCTTCCTTCACTGGTGCATTTCGTTGAGGTGGTGGTAACATTCTGAGTTGTTTGCACAGGCATATATGATATCCGTATGGTGGTAAACGCACGACATCACGTTGACAATGAAAACTAATAGAGAGACAAGTTTGGCGGTAATGAGTGGCATCGCAATCGCATTCATCGGGTTTTTCACGCATAGCATCACTTTCTATGGTTGTAGTATTAGAGAAGTTGCCATACCGTGTCGCATGGTACGGCATCGATGTAGATGAAATGTCAAAGTACAGAATACGATCTCCTAACAGCTTTAAGGCTTCGTACAATTCTAAGCGAGCATGCCCTGTCACGTAGGCAGCAGTGATAGCCAAATTCGTCGATCAGTACAAAGTTCGGGTTCTTCTTCATAATTTACTAGGATCAAATCTTTACAAACGACGTCTACATCTTTCATATATTTTCTTTTGTGGTAATTCGTGTCGTAGTAGCGACAAGCTTTCGTAATGTCAACTAAAGTGGAAAACTTTATTTTAAGAACGAATTGCTCCAATTTGCCTGACAATAAGATCTTTCAGAGGCAAAGCCGTCTTTATTAAAACAAGAAATAAAAAATATTTTGGTTCCATATTTGCAAGAACAGAATATATTGGATAAAAGTTATTTGGGTTTGATTAGTAATTCTGAAGTCTAACATGCAAGTTATGGACTTGAAATTAAACTACAAGAATGAAATAAAGCTAAGAAAGCTTGAAATTGAGAAAAAGGAAATAGAAAGAGAAAGACAAACTGAAAACGAAGAAATTTAGACGGAATTACAAATGCAAAAAGAAGAAATGAAATGGAAATGAAAATGAAAATGCGAGAAAAAGAACGAGAGATGCAATGCAGGAAAAAGAGAGAGAGAGAGAGAGAGAGAGAGAGAGAGAGAGAGAGAGAGAGATGGAAAGAATTAGAAATGGAAAGCAAAAAGAAACCCGCTCATGAAAGTTCAGTTTTCGATGTTACAAAAAATATTAGATTAGTACCTCCTTTTAAAGAGAAAGATGTAGATCAGTATTATTTTTACATTTTGAAAAAATAGCCGAGAATTTAAAACGGCCAATAGATCACTTGACTTTATTATTACAGAGTGTACGTATTGGGAAATTCATGAAGTTTATTCTTCACTGTCAGTTGAAGCAAGTACTGATAATGATTGTTACGTGTAGGCTCGTACAAAAGTAATAAAAGAAAAGAGTGAAGTCAACAAGCTTTGTAAATTTAATAAAATAATTTATTTCCCTAGAAAACAAGGTAAAATAATGAAAAAGGACTTACGGTTTATGAATATAATCCAAAAATTAATCCTAGAATTTAAAAATATAAGTCCTATCACTAAACAGTTCTAATTGAATCCAAGTTCGAATCTCGATGAAGTTCCAAGATGGAAGGCGATGACGTCCTTTATAACCAGTTTGTGCTGATGTGTCAACAGTTCCTTGTTGAGTCACCAAGAATATAATTCCGGCATTAGAATTCCGAATAATTTAGTAAATGTCTTTGTCCTAGAATTTCGACGAAGAAGAATATTTTCCAGGGTGAATAAATTATTTTAAATAGAAACAAACTCAGTTGAAATGGCAACGACAGGAATACCTTTCAGCCTGAAGGCATTATTTACAACTGACTCAGAAACACTGAGAATGAGAATTAAACCCCGACTAAAAACTCAATTTCAGACCCGCGTGATGGGTCACGTGATCACTAACTTCAAACAGAGCAGTAAAAAAAATATGTCAATTAGCACGTAGGCTAATATAGCCTTAGCCAAGAATCTGATTCCCACACTGGAAATGAATTTAAAAATAAAACGTTGTTTATTTAGACTAACACGCAGGCCAAGCATGACCTTGAGTACGACCAATGATTTTCACTCTGTGTTTATCAAATCTTGAACCAAGGTCAGTAACTGGGTCAGATAAAAATACAATGAAGCAATACTTTTGTGTTCTAATCAGGTTAAAGAACTGAACTGAATTTACTGGGAAAAATGTCAAATCCAATGAATAAAGTTATTATAATAACATGCAATGAAATAAAAATAAAATAAAAGAGAATTTAAAACTGACACACAAGTAATTAAATTACATATACGTAACACTTTCAATATAAAAAAAAAGAAATATTTATATAATAAAGCTTTCTTTTTACCATATGTAAATTATACATGAGGTAAACAAAATTACAGAAGAAGAACTCTTATGAATTATACAAAGTATACATAAAATAATATTTCTATACACGGGAAAGTGCATCTGCAATTAAATTGTTTTTTTCCTTGATATGCCTGATGTCAAGATTATATTCCTATAACAACTAACTCTACCTTGATAATCTTTGATTTTTATTTTTCATCTTGTCGATGAAAGTAAGGGGGTTGTGATCACTAAAACACGACAACTGGAGAAGGAGCTGAACTAATGTAAACTTTAAAATGCTGTAATGCCAATATTAAAGCCCAACATTCCTTCTCGATTGTTGAGTACTTTCTTTGGTGCTTATTTAATTTCTTAGAGAAATAGCACACTGGATGATCAACACCATTTCTATCTTCTTGAATCAATACTGCTCCAACCCCAACATCACTTGCATCAACAGACAGTTTAAAAGATTGACTGAAATTTGGAGCTGTTAGAACCGGCGTACTTTTAAGTATGTCCTTTAACTTGTCAAAATCCTCCTGACATTTTTCAGTCCAAAGAAATATGTTTTTCTTGCTCAACAAATTTGTCAGAGGTTCAGCGATATTAGAAAAATTGGAACAAAATTTCCGAAAAATGTCAAATCGAGTGAATAATGTTATTACAATAACATGTAATGAAATAAAAATAAAATAAAAGAGAATTTAAAACTAACACACAAGCAATTAAATTACATATACGTAACATGATCAACCAATGTATCTTGAAAGTTGGTACTGAGACTTATCGTCAGAGGTTTCGGATTAGTAAAAAAGAAAATAGCCGAACTCATGTCCAGTTTGCTAGGGAGAAAAAAAAAACAACTTTTTGACAGGTGGTAATCTATAAAGAGTGATAAAAACAGCTTAGACAACTCATATTAGTCGAAGAGTTCAAGAATTTTGTCCATAGTGACGCCAATGTTTACCTTGATGAACACAATATAGATACTTTAGAAAAGGATACCCGTATAGCTGACGAATATTCCTTTGCTCAGAAAGTTTCATTTGTCAATATATTGTCCTCTCAGCAAATGGTTAGACAGAAACCAAATGCGAGTACTTACAAATTTCAATCTGGTACAACTAATAAGAATCCAACGTCTAATAAGACTGATCGGAAATACTTATCTCTTCTTATGTGCAGTATTGCAAGAAATTGGGGCACGTTATTTCTGATTGCTTTAAGTTAAAACAATTAGCAACAAAATCAATACAGAGTAGTTCCAAATGCTTTTGTTTTTTTTATAGGTCAAGGTCATGGTCTTGTATTGGAAACAATAAAATTTTTGGGCTCAATCAAACCCCAATATGGTTCTGTTTTGGATAATTATGAACCATTCATGTGGAAGGAATCTATATCACGTATTTGTAATTAGGCCTCTCCTGTCCCTATTAAAATATTAAGGGATACAGGAGCTTCTCAGAGTCTTTTATTGTCAAGTACGTTGCCTTTGTCTGAGAAGTCTTTTTATTCTTAAAGTGTTCTTGTTCGGGGAGTAGAGTGCGGTTTTATTCAAATTCCTCTCCATAATGTTAATTTGCCATCAGACTTAGTTTCTGAATCAGTGATTGTAGGCGCATTCAAGTATTTGTCCATTGATGGTGTTCATTTATTACTGGGCAATGACAACAGAAGATACGGTTGTGGTTAATCCATTTGTAACTGGCAAGCCTTGTTTGGATCAAACGGTTGATCCTATTGAAAATGAAATCCGATTTATATCCCGCTTGTGAAGTTACTAAAGCTACGACAAGAATAGCTCTAGAGAATGTAGGTCATTAAACTATTCATTTGGCTAACACATGTATTGGTCAGGGTTTTGATGAGGTCACTTTTGCATCTTTTACTGATCAATCAAAAGGTATTGATCATTGTGATTCTCTTTTAACTAACTCATTTTCTTATTTCTAATCAGGGTGACAAACGACAATTACTTGTCGTCGAACAGGAAGAAGATCCTAGGACCTCCTGTTTGCTTCAGACAGCTATTATAGAAGCTAACTCCGCAGAGGTATCAACTTGGTATTATTTTTTCAAAAAATGTGGTCCTTATGAGAAAATGGAGACCACCTGAGGTACCCGCTGATGACTAGTGGTCAGTAAGCTATCAAAGACAGGAAATTCTAAGATTAGCCCATGACATTCCCTTGGCTGGTCATCTGGGAGTCAACAAAACCTACCACAAGATCTTACATCATTTTAATTGGCATAAAATTAAGATTGATATTAGTAACTATTGTAGATCTTGTCACATTTGTCGAATGGTAGGAAAACCTAACCAAAAGATACCTAAAACTCATTTACAACCAATTCCTGCATTTGACGAACGATTTAGTACAATAATGGTAGATTGCGTAGGTTATTTACCTAAAACAAAGTCAGGCAACCAATACTTGTTGACTTATAATGTGTGCATTCCTTTACGGAATATTAAGACTAAAATTACAGTCAAAGCCTTAATAAAGTCCTTCACACCTTTTGGCCCTCCTAAGTCCGTCCAGCCTTATCCAGGTTCTAATTTCATGATAGCGATCGTCCAACAAGATATGTATGAATTAGGTATTCAACAAGTATTCTGCGTATAAGCATGAAAGCCAAGGAGGAGTTGGAAAGATTTCATCAGACTTTGAAGAATATGACAAGGTCATATTGCTTTGATGCCAGAAAAGTTTGGGACGAAATTATTCATTTATTGTTGTTTGCTGTTAGGGACTCAGTTCAAGAGTCCCTTGGATTTAGACTTTGAACTTGTTTTCATACACACTGTTAGTGGGCCATTGAAGGCATTGAAAGAAATAAAAAAAAAACCTTCTAGTAACAGAAGAATCAGGATCAATTTACGTGATTATGTCTCTGATTTTAAATACAAATTATCAAAAGCTTGTGAAATGGCATGCACAAATCTTCAGTCTACTCAATCACAAATAGAATTAAGGTATGACAAAACTTTAAAGAAAAGAACTGTTCAGTATGGTGGTAAAGTTCTGGCTGTCTCACCCGTACCTCAAAGTCCTCTTCAGGCAAGGTATTATGGTCCCTATACAGTTAAAAAGAAAGCAGGCGACTTAAATTATAATAATAATGATAATAATAATAATAATAATAATAATAATAATAATAATAATAATGAGGACTTTGTATAGCGCCTAATCTTTAGAAGCTCTAAGCGCTTTACAACATTTGACAACACTTAAAAAACATATATAATGATATGATTACAAAATTAAAAACAAACACCACGAAAGTAGAAACAGAAAATATGCTGTAAATATTTAAGGCAAGGATACATTATTAGGTCTTTAAGTCTGTTCTTGCAGTTGAAATAGGTGAGTTTTAAGAGCGTTCTTGAATGAGATCACTGTGTCTTTGTGTTTAAGTGCAGTGGGCAATTCGTTCCACGTTGCTGGGCCCTGGTATGCAAAAGAGCGTTGTCCATATGATTTCATCTTCATAGTGGGAATGATGAGAATACGAGTGTCAGAAGAGGAGCGTAAGCATCTTGCAGGTGTGTACACATGGGTGAGATCAGATAGGTATGTTGGACTGGAGCCCGTCAGTGAAACGTAGCACAGAGAACAAATTTTGTGTTTAATTCTGGATCGTATGGATAGCCAGTGTAGGGTACAGAGCAGGGGAGAGGTGTGCTCTGATCGTGGTACTCTAAGGATGATTCGAGCAGCTGTATTTTGAACTTTTTGAAGTTTCTGAAGTAGATATTGAGACGAACCAGACAGAATTGAGTTACAATAGTCCAGTCTTGAAAGTACTAAGGAACACACAAGTGTTTTAGTGGCATCAACTGAAAGATACTTGCGAATGGGGCTGATTCGTCTCAGCTCAAGATATGCAGCCTTGCATATGTTCATGACATGTTGATGCAATGAGAGAGTACTGTCAAGAGTGACACCGAGGTTTCGTACTGACTGTGTGAATTTAATGTTGGTGTTGCTGATATTTATTGTCTGAGGTAAAGGATGTGAATGAGAAAGTCTTTGTGCTGTAATCAGGATGGCTTCAGTTTTATCATCATTCATCTGCAGCTTGTTACATGTCATCCATGATTTCACATCGGAAATGCACCTCTCTATGCCTTGGATGGTAGCTTCAACTTCAGTTGGATGGCTAGATTTGTATATTTGGGTGTCATCAGCATGCAATTGGTGAGACACTGGATGATGATCTATGACACTTGAGAGTGGCTGAGTGTATAGAATGAAGAGAACAGGTCCAAGAACAGATCCCTGTGGAACCTCACAGCATAGATCAACTGGGCTGGAGTGTATACCATTTGCGGACACAATTTGTGTCCTGTTGACCAAGTAGGACTTGAACCATAGTAAGGCCGTATCATGAATGCCAAATACATGCTGGAGACGGTGAAGTAATATATCATGGTCTATAGTGTCAAATGCTGTAGACAAGTCAAGGAGAGTGAGGACTGTAATCTTTCTGCTATCCAAAGCAGAGAGAAAGTCATTGACTACTTTCAAAAGAGTAGTTTCAGTACTGTGGCAAGGGCGATATGCAGACTGTACATTGCTAAAAAGACTGTTTGAATTCAGATGAGATACAAGCTGGGATAGAACAACTTTTTCTAAGATTTTTGATATGAATGGCAGATTAGAAACTGGGCGGTAGTTCTTTAAATCATTATGGTCGAGTGTTGGTTTCTTCAGCAGAGGCTTTACAATGGCAGTTTTGTAAAATGATGGGAATTCCCCAGATGAGAGAGAGGTATTAATAACATCAGTTAGTGAAGGCAATATTGGATTATTATTGATGCTTACAGTGCCATACGAATAGGCACAGTGTGACCCCTCTATAGCACGCTTCGTTATAACACGAATTCAGATATAACACAGTCGTTGTGTGGCTCCCGAAATTTCATATACATGTATTTTTCTTGCATACGAAAAAAAAAATCTTTCTTAAAAGTACAAAAAAACCCCAAAAAAGTGTATTATCATTTTAGGGAAGAGATCGCATATGAATAATGCAAGACAATCGTGGCGTGGCTCCTGAAATTTTGTATGCATTTTTCTCATACACAAAAAAATGTTTTCTTCTTAAAAGTACGAAAAATAACGTGTAAAAAGTTTATTCAGGAATCGCGCTGGGCTTTGCCAATGTCACAAATTGCGATTTTTTTTTCCTTATTGGCGGCAAAATGCACCATCTGGCGATTTTTATTTATTGGCGACATTGTTAGCTGTTTAAACTTGTATATACAACCATCGGTTTGGAGTGGAGAAATTCAGAGGCCTCATGAAAGGAAGCTGCAAAGTCGATATAAAATGCACTGAAATGTATCTATTGTGAAATAAACAAATTCTTTGTCCATATTTTTGACAAACCATCTTAACAGTACATTGTTATATCATAATCTGCTTATGTTGACATCTAGCATGAGTACTGTATATTTTGAGGTATCCGCTTTTTTTTCAAATTTACATTTCTGGTAGTGGAGATGAACCGGACAAGGCATTATCTCATAATCTATCTTTCGTCAGATTTTTGGCCGCTCCCTAGTAACTAATATATTTACATAGACTGACATTTGTATGTGGATGGTAAGTAAAATTCCTCTTCTTTTGATTCAGAATTAAATCCTTCAGAACATTCACATTTTCTGTAGTAATCCCTGTCATCAGACCAGAACACCTGCATCTCTATCATCGATTTATCCTTTCTTTAAATTTCTGACGCATGCGTGGAAGGCAGCATCACTCCACTACCACAAATGTAAAAAAAAAAAAAAAAAAAAAAAAGCAAGCTCTGACTTGTCTGTTCAATAGGCAGAGAGGAACAGTAACTACAGTTGACAGAACATGGCCAATTCATTTTTAAAAAATGTACCCAGATAAAATAGTAGCTGAAATTTCTAAGAAAACATTACCTTTCAAGCACCGATTGTTATGAAAAACAAACCAAGCAAATGGGAAAAAAAATCAGTCTCAATCATGCAATACAATTTTATGATGTTGCCACCACAATAAGAACAGGCATTTGTTTGGTTCTCCAAAGCTGTCCTTTATCAGCAACTTCAATAACGCTTGTACCCTTAATCAAAGAAAGCCGACTACAATCTTCAGTAAAAACAAAGAATCTTTCTTCAAAGGAAGTCAGTACCCAACTTAAATAAAAACAATGGAATCTGATGGATTGTTTCATTTTCCAACGTGACTGGAACACGTTTACTGCGCTGTGAAAGTTTCCTTTAAGCAGGAATAAAGTTTATGCTTACGAACTCTACCAATGGCACTTAAGATGCAAACTTTTATCAGCTTGGGGCGTACTGAAAAGTAAACGTGCTTCATCATTCGTTACGTGATTGTGCTATTTTTTTCACTGAATTCAGGCCTATATGACCTGTAACAAAATTATTGAAGATTTTAAATCTGTGTGTGAGTATATTTTCAATGGAATTTTACTTGTATTGTGGATTCAATGTATGTGATGTGATACGCGGGTGAGTACACAGTGTTGATACTTTATTCATTGCTATACATTAGACATGTATATATAAACAGTATACATGTATATGTACCAATGCTTGGTTCTCTGAATAAAGTAAAATATTATATATGCCTTCTCTGTTTTCACTACAGGTGTATTTCTCATTTCATATGCATCGATTTAAGACGATAACTGTGCTAATGAAGCACGTATTTTGTGCCCGCATTTATTACCTACACCCCCACCCCCCTTCACATTTTTTCGGGTACATGCATCATTTTCTTCAGCTGACCTGGTTGCTTATAACATGGTTCGGTCTATAACACGGTCGGGTTCTATGGCTCCCAACTACCGTGTTATAGCAGGGTCACACTGTATTACTGATGCCCTTATTTACAGTGTCATATGTATAGGTATTACTGATACCATTATTTACAATATTGTATGGATGGTATTACTGATGCCGTTATTTACATTGTCTTATGGATGGTGTTACCGATGCCATTATTAACAATATTCTATGAATAGGTATTACTAATGTTTTTATTTACAATGTTGTATGGATGTTATTACTGATGCCATTATTTACAGTGTCATATGGATAGGTATTACTGATGCCATTATTTACTGTGATGTATGGAAGGTATTACTGATGCCATTATTTACTGTGATGTATGGATGGTATTACTGATGCCATTATTTACAATGTCATATGGATAGGTATTACTGATGCCATTATTTACTGTGATGTATGGATGGTATTACTGATGCCATTATTTACTGTGATGTATGGATGGTATTACTGATGCCATTATTTACAATGTCATATGGATAGGTATTACTGATGCCATTATTTACTGTGATGTATGGATGGTATTACTGATGCCATTATTTACAATGTCATATGGATAGGTATTACTGATGCCATTATTTACAATGTCATATGGATAGGTATTACTGATGCCATTATTTACTGTGATGTATGGATGGTATTACTGATGCCATTATTTACAATGTCATATGGATAGGTATTACTGATGCCATTATTTACTGTGATGTATGGATGGTATTACTGATGCCATTATTTACTGTGATGTATGGATGGTATTACTGATGCCATTATTTACAATGTCATATGGATAGGTATTACTGATGCCATTATTTACTGTGATGTATGGATGGTATTACTGATGCTATTATTTACTGTGTCATATAGATATGTATTACTGATGCCATTATTTACAATGTCATATGGATGGTATTACTGATGCTGTTAAAGTGGAAACCCACTGTAATGTGATAATTGGGGTCCAAAAAATTGGATTGCATTAATAGCTGGGTCACATTAATGCGGGGTTTTACAGTATTTTACTTTTTGCAGAGAACAACGCATTGGCACATATAATGTATATCATGAATTGGGTATCAACACCGTTTACTGTAGTGCCGTCGTGGCATGAAGTTCATCCATAATGCATGTAATTCCATTGAAAAATTGCACACAGATTTAAAATATTCAATAATTTTGTCACAGATCATTGTGTCTGATTTCAACATCTAATATATAACATGAACCAAGTATTAACACCATTTACTTACCGTCAGATATTGTACCATCGTGGCTTGCAGTTAATCCATAATATATGTAATTCCATTGCAAAAATTGCATACATATTTAAACTATTCAATAATTTTGTCACAGATCATTATGTGTATGAATTCAATGAGAAAAATTAACAGCAAAATTAGGTTAAGAAAGATGAGGCACATGTACGGTTCATTATGTTCCAGGGTCTATGAATGGTGTCGACAAATTTCACACTGCTAAAATTTTCTCATGTGTTTCCATGTACCTTTATCTGTTGTATATTCCCAGTAATTAACACTTGTACGCCTATTCATTTGAACGACTACAGCAAGAATAATTAACAATCAACACATGCTTTCAGCGTGCATATACCTTTTACTTCAGAGTTTGTGAATATTGTAAGAATCATGTGAAAACTACTATATTAATCATTGCGCAAAGTGCTAAGTCAATCTGGTTGCATGACTCCATAATTTTAAATTTCATCATTTCTTAAAAGATCTCTCTAGTGGAGTCTGCTTTCTTTGCCGCGAAATGTTGGCTTCTAGCAAAGTCAAGAATGCTTCTGAGTTGGAGGATTTTGACACAGTCCACATCTTGAGTTTCCAGCCAACTCAAACTGGCTTCTAGGTGCTCTACTGCCTCTGACACTTTTGGTGGGGGAGTTGGGGTGCCATCATCATCATCATCATCATAATTAGCGTCACTGGTTCCAGCTCTAGTTGTGCAGCTTTATTCTTCCCACTGACATTTGCAACAATTTTGCCATCTGAGATGTGCTCATATATGGGGCAGACGTCATTTGCTGAATGCTAGTTGAGGATATCATGATGACTGTGCTCATATTCTCTGAGTGCTTGTTCGGCTAAACGTATGTCGTCTTCAGTGAATCCTGTAAATTCAGGCTCGTCGTCATCACTATCATGGTGTGTAGATGACAGAAAAGCTGGACCAAGACCCTTTACCCAGCATTGTTCAATGCAACGTGTAGAGATGGCAACCCAGGCTTACCCGCCGAGGTGACAGATTTCTTTCAAGTTGAGTGATGCCAGTGATGTGCTGAAGGAGGAGCTGTAATCCACTACCATATGCTTGATCATTTCGTGATGATAGTTTTGCTTAAATATGGATATGATGCCTTGGTCCAGTGGCTGGATTTCTGACATAGTGTTCTTTGGGAGATAAGAGACTTTAATCTTGCCGTCATGACTGATAAGATTTTCTGCTGGGGGGTGGGTATGGCAATTATCCAGCAGGAGGAGAGCTTTTTCTTTCTGCTTGAGTTTTTGCAAATGAGCCCAAACGGCTGGAACGAACATTTTATGGAACCAGTCTTCAGATATGGGGTTATTCATCCATGCATTCTTGCTGTTAATGTATTCAAAGGGAAGGGCCTTCATATTAACATAGTTAAAACATCTGGGAAACTTCGATTTTCCAATCATCAGATGTCTGACTTTGTGGCTGCCAGACTTGTTGACGTAAAACAAGAGAGTGACTTGGTTTTTCCTCTTCATAAAGCCTTCTCGTTTGTGACTATCAGTCTTGGTTGCAAGTGTGCGATTGGGTAACATTTTAAAGCACAAACCAGTCTCATTGCAGTTATATTTGGCTGTGTAGCAACCTTCCTCTGGCAAGTTTTAAGCTCAGTTGGGTAGGAATTGGCAGCCTCTTTATCAGCTGAGTGGATTTCCCCAGACACAAGAACTTGGCTGATAGCTTGCCTTTTATTGAATCTGTCCAGCCAGCCATTACTCGTCTTCAATTTGGAATCTCCATTGATACTGCGATCAAATTTCTCAGCTTGAGCTTTTGGGGCCCCGAGTGGCTGAGTGGTCTAAAGTGCTCACCATTATGGATCACTGCCATCTCACCTCTGCCTGCATGGGTTCAAGTCTGGGGCTCAGCCAATGTGGGTATGTGAGAAAGCTTACCAGTAGCTTCTCGTAGGTCGGTGGTTCTTTCCGGGGTTTTCCCAGGTTCTTCCTCCACCATTTATACTGGCCGCCATGTACAGCCTATCTTGTGCTGAAAAATGGCGTTAAACCCCATAACAACATCAACAACAACTGCTTGAGATTTCAGAATTGGGCCAGAAATAGGAACTTCTTCTGACCGAGCCTGGACAAACCATTGGTACAAGGCTGAATCTAGGTTTTTGTCATTAGCAAACTTAACCCTTTTACGCTGTAAACCAGTTTCCTCTTCTAGAATGTAGGGTAGACTATTTAGCTTTTCTTCTTTTGTTTTCCACCCTTGCAGAGTGGACTTGTTAATTCCTAGATCTCTGGCAAGCTGAGTTTATTGTTTGCCCTTTTTTGGTTGATCCGGGGCATACAATTTGACTTCGGCAGAGAATGACTTGTGTTTGTGAACTTGTTTTTCCATAACGGTAAAATATTTTTATAAAAAATAGGAAATTAATAACAAGTTCATAAGCAAACACCATAAACATGTAACATTCGAGAACTAAGTGCAGTGGGCCTGCAATGGTCACAGGTCACTTTTATAAAGCTTTCTAAGCTGAACGCATGTCCAATTTCATACCCTTTCAATTTCCAGTTAATAAAGCGGTCATTATTTACTGGTCAACTGATTGTGTCTGATAACATCGCCAAGCCCAGCAAACATGTTGGCAGCTTTTGTTTTTGATGTTTATTAAATTGTGAGAATCTTTTATCAACCACCATATTGTCTGCTGCTTGGTTGTGTATGCAGTTAAAGAAGAAACACATGTCAGGTATTGTTTGTGCAATAATTGTATACAGAATTAATTGAAGACAATCACAAAGACGACTTACTGGCTTTCTCATGGATCAGTAATAAGTAACATGTCTGATACTGTTTATTTTGGCATAACACTTCAAGAACCTGGTGAAATTGTTAAATTTCAGAAGCCATGTCATGATCATATTATATTTGAATTCATACGCGAACTCTTCCCCAAAGTGATAATAAACTTTTTACACACTATTTCTCAAACTTTTAAAAACAGTTTTTATCCAGGTACGAGAGAAATACATGTACATGTATTTAAAATTTAAGGAACCATGCCATGATTATATTATATTCTAATTCATATGCGATCTCTTCCCCGTAATGATAAAAAAAATTTATACACTATTTCACGTACTTTGAACGAAAATATTTTTCATGTGCGAATGAATATATGTTATATTCAAATTCACATTATCACGGGGCACATTATAGCAGGGTTGCACTGTATTTACAGTGTCATATAGATAGGTATTACTGATGCCATTATTAACAATGTTGTATAGATAGGTATTACTGATGCCATTATTTACAATGTTGTATAGATAGGTATTACTGATGCCATTATTTACAATGTTGTATAGATAGGTATTACTGATGCCATTATTAACAATGTTGTATAGATAGGTATTACTGATGCCATTATTAACAATGTTGTATAGATAGGTATTACTGATGCCATTATTTACATTGTCGTATAGATAAGTATTACTGATGCTGTTATTTACATTGCTGTATGGATCATATTACTGATGCTGTTATTTACAATGTCATATGGATGGTATTACTGATGCCATTATTTACAACGTCGTATAGAAAGGTATTACGTATGCCATTATTTATAGTGTTGTATGGAAAGGTATTGCTTATGCCATTATTTACAGTGTTGTATGGAAAGGTATTACTTATGCCATTATTTACAGTGTTGTATGGAAAGGTATTACTTATGACATTATTTGCAGTGTTGCATGGAAAGGTATTACTTATGACATTATTTACAGTGTTGCATGGAAAGGTATTACTTATGCCATTATTTACAGTGTTGTATGGAAAGGTATTACTTATGCCATTATTTACAGTGGTGTATGGAAAGGTATTACTTATGCCATCATGAAAAGAAATTTTCAATCTAATCTTACGACTATTGCAAAGTTGTTATGTGCTTATACTTGTCTTAAGTACAATACATCTCATCTTGTCAGGTAGACAGTAATATAGTCAAACCTGCCATAAAGGTCAATTGTATTAAGAAACCACCTGACTGTCTTGGTTATTATCTCCAGCATATAAAAATCAGATACCTTTTGAAATGAATCTGATTAAGCTACTACTTACGGCTCTTTACATGTCACTTTTTCCATTTCTCAGGTAGCTGCTTAAGATAGGTTGAACTATACATCTGACTTACTTTATTTGGAAACACTAGAACTGTGTGGTGTTTAAGATCAGAAAAATTTTAAGCTGCATTGCAGTGAGATCATTGAACTACCTATCAAGAAAGCTGATTCATTAGCTTCACTGAATTTTAAACTGTCAAGCTTGTGTTGAATTTACTTTATTTCAGTCATGCATATCCTTATTAAATATTAATTTTAATTTAAATTTACAAAAGTTTTAGGCAGTTTTTCATGAACTTGCAAAATCTTGGTCACAAGTTTCAATATTGGAGCATAAGTAGTGGCTTGAAAGGATTAAAGTCATTTATGATTATTATTATTATTATTATTGCAAAGAAAATATTATGAAGAAAAGCAGTTTACTTTATTTAAAATTTTATTAATGTATTGAAGGAACAAAAAAAAACTAATCTATTTATCGTTGTTTTACATTTAAGTTTTTGCCTTATTCCTAATTAGGGTTAGATATATTCTCTGCATCATCCCACCTAATGTAACACTCACTGGCCAACATTATCTGGTAAATGATTTAGAAAACCAGGGTAGTCATATCATAAGACCATTAAAATGAAAGTTGCCAATAGCAGAATATTTTGCTTTGTTTCAGAAACTTGATGAAAAAGGAAGAAATGAAGAAACTTGGTTTTGGAGATCTGGTTGAACAGAAAATTCAGGAAAACAGATGACCGCTGTTTTGTCCACTTTAATGTCAACATTTATGTAACTCTTTGATTGAGTGAAAAACTTGAGATGTGTAAAATAACTATTCTCAGCATTTGTTGAAGAACAAATGGAATCCAGAAATGACAACTGTCCTGACACATATTTTATTTGAATGTTAGTTGTTTCTATTTTTTTAATGCCTTGATTATTCAGAAGTGATAGTATTTTCTGAGATGTAAAAATGCAGAGATTGGTGTAAAAGTTATGCTGTGACAGCAGTCAGCTTTGTTCACACGATGTGGAACATTGTTTTGCAGTACTTTTTGTCTTTGTACAGTAACTGAAATGTGAAGCATTGCAAAATTTTAAGGTACACAGGCAAATTTCAGTGGGCTTGCTCCAGGTAACAGTACTACTAGTGGACTATGTCTTGAAGATTCTACAAGCTTTAAAATGAACTGTTTTGTATAGTTTTAGTTTGTTATACCAAGTACAGGATAACTAGCAATGCACACTGTCATTGGTGACAAAAATCCAGATTAACATTGTACAGATGTTCTTACTGCCACTGATTTCAGTTTTAGGTATAATATATTCATGGAACTTGTGCTTTCTGCATCATTCTTAACTCTCTAGATAAATGTAGGTCACAGTAACCTATTTGATACAAATAACCTTGTTATTAAAAGTTAGCCGCAGTGCAAAATATTTTGCCTCCTTGAAGATTTTAAAATGTAGGCATCTGCGTGGTAGATTTGGTGGCCCCTTAGTCATTATGAACCACTCCTGGGGAGTTTAGGACACAGTGACATACTTTTCACAAATGTCTATATCATTTAAGGTCACAGTAACATACTTTTTTTACAAATGTCTATTTTGTCAAAGATTTACTACCCATACAAAGTAAAAGTCTTGTTTGGCAAGCAAATCTTCAGTTGTAGGCATTGGTATGTTAATGGAACTAAAGATGAGTCAAAGTGGCTTTAACCTTTCCACTCATCAATGAAGAAAAATGTATCTGTGCCACTGAGATGCCCATTACAACTTTGTTCAAACATTCATTGAGTGAAAAAAGATGTTCTTCATGGATCTGAATAGACAGGATTATCAATTTTCATTCACCATTATTTTGAAGTCCTTAAAGGAACTGGAAGTGCCTTTCATTGACTTTGATGGATACAAGTGGATATAACTGGCTATTGATGACAGCAGTAGTGTCGTCATGCTGGTTTTGCCCTTTTGGGCCCACTGATACTCTTCACAGCCTCTATCTCCCATTGCTTGGCAAATGAGCTGTTGATTATTAGCATTAATAATCCATGAAAGGAACCACTCATGGGGACAGTACCTATGATGTGTGTCGGAACCCAAAAGGGTAAAAAAGGCAAAACCTAGCAGACTAACACTATTCATGCTGTGTACAACCCATGGAATGATTAGCATACTTTTGAGACTCTGTACGATATCTGTACATATCAGTTAGGTTGCTAGGCAGCCAATGCTGGATTGATCAATATTGCCCCAGGCTATTAAAAAGCTTGCTGTGTGATTACAACTGATGCACATTTTATCAAAATGGCCAATCTTGCTCTGCTATTATTGTTGGTAAATCCACAACCACACTGTTTCTTAATCTGTGCTCAGAGTTGCCAATGATTTTCAATTTCTAACAGCACTGTCTCAAATTATTTTATCCTTAGTAACCACTGAAAACAGTTTAGTAATCATGTTGAGACAGCTTTGTACCACTGCCAATGACCTGAATAGACAGTGACATTATTTTGTATTAACAAATGTAATTGTATTGAAATTAATTTGCTAACACTGCCAGAGACACCAGTTACTATCGATATAGCCCTGAAAATAATTCTAATTGGTGCACATGCAATGGTTGTCATGGCTGTGATTCCAGCCACACCAAGACCAATAGTTGCTGCTGTAGCAAGACCAAAATAGCATCTTGAACCAAACATGTATGTGCATTTCACAATCAGCATGGTTCTTTTGGTGATTTCATGTCGTAAGTTGTAACTCTGCTTTAATTATATTTTCATGTCAGTAACACTGAGGGTCTTTCTTAGTTCTTCTATTAGTAATACAATTGCATATTTCAAATTCTCGACTGTCAAGCCCAGTCAGGACTTTTCACATCGAGGGGCAATATGCAAATGCACTTTTATCTAATTACCCTTTTTTACTGGTACAGCTGTCATGCAATCATAGAAATCCTTTGCCTTGGGAGTATTTAAATTTCCAGTGATTTTACATTCTGGCAATTTTGTACCTTTTTCATTTCAAAACACCAATTATGCCTGTTCCATTTGCATCTAACAGTCATCTTTGCCCAATAACTGCATTCTTATTGAATAACAGTCAAGCTCTTTCCCTTCTAAGTCAATGTTGGTGTAAAATATTTGTTAGCAAAATTATATTACAGTTCATACGGGTGTTTGGTAACACCATTTTGAAGCAGATATTCATCGAGAAGTGGATCAAAATTATCGATGTTAGCATCTGCTGTCAGCTGATCCAACACCCCACAACCTCATCACTGTGATTAGAATCCATTATGTTTATAATAATGATAAAACTAATCTTAAACACAAAACACCAAAGACATTTTCATACCCATCAGGATAAATGTTGAGCGTTTCCAACTGAATTTTAAGTCTGGTGTCTAATGATGCTGATAATGCAGTTGTGCAAAAATGTCTGTTAATACACCACTCCCTCAATAACTCACGCACAATGGGGTCCACAAACATAGACCGTGCTATAAGCAAGGGCGCGAGTTACAAAGGGACCTCCAAAAATTGAAAAAAAATTGCTTGGACATCGAGAAAACAGCGGGGTAGGGGTGTTGGGATTAGGGAACTTCACTGTTTAATGACTGAATCCTCATTTTACATTCACGTCGATAATGACTTTTAATAACGCACTTTTTCTAATGAAGTTGTCCGTTATTCTTTTTAAATAACATTTATTTTCAAAATGTCCAACATGTGAAAGATCGTTCCAACTGGTTTCATCAACCATTACGTTTACATGAAAACGTGTGTATTATATCACTGCTTTTGTTTTCTTGATGAGTCTAGTTCCCGGAGTGGTATGGCATTGTATCCTGCCAAATTGGGAGTGAAAAGAGCAGGAAACTAGACTAACTGTTGATACACCACCAAACAAGATTCCTTTTGTTCAAAAAGCGAGCGAAATTTTTGTGAGAATCGTCTATGTCGAATCTCAATTTTTGTGCTGTTCAATTAGTACAGTATTGATATCGTGATTTCATTGGAAGTAATAATGAAACTTTTTATCATTCTTGAGGATATCTCAAAGTGCCAGTTCAAGAATTCTCTGAAACTTGCTTACCTACAATGGTCCGTATCTGTGAAACCAAGCTCTTTATTTTACGAAGTATAGTATTCTTTTCGCTTGGTTGCCATGCTATCTTTGATCACAGTGACCAGTGAGTTGGTTAATTTAAGGTAGTTTATGTTACATACACAATAACATTTATAACAGTGTTCAATTGATCAAATGAAGTGAGTTCACCTGACATACGACTGGGGCAGTTAGATTTTAAGTTTGTAGGATTTTCGTGCCTTTTAACTATTCTTTTATTTCACCTCCATTATTTGATTCAAAAGACATAATTAACGTGATAATACAAAGGAGGCCAGCTTTTAATTCAGTGCAACAATGCAACAAATACTTCTGCAAGTCAGTTATCAAAACACGGGGCACCTAAATAGGTTTCAGAGAAATGCTTACGGACGTAGCTGTTACGGTAGATTGACACATTTTACGTTTAATTACAAGAGGACACATTGCATTTATAATGATTACACTTAAAAGGAACTAGAAGATAGAACTAGAACACAAATTTCAATTGATAAAAAAATTATTTAATTTTTATTTATTTATTAAAGTACTGCCTCCACTCGGCGTAAGTGTCATTTTCATTGATCGAAATTTCCTTACATATCATTAATTGCAGTGTGCTAGGAATGTCACTTGGAAAGAAAATGTAAAACAATTGTATGACAGATTTTTAAATTTGGTATTTCATAATGTTGATTAAAATTTCCAGGTCCTATCTACCGTTTTTGACGATAAAACGATCGATATATCAAAGTTTTTGTAGCTAATTTTGATCACGATTTCCATAAAGTTCATAAAATAGGGATCTATTTTTGGGGTAATTTCTGGTTTTAAAAAATGGGATCCATGCCTGACCCCGCGTTATAAGTGGGTTCGCGAGTTATCAGGGCGCAAGTTATCGAGGGAGTGATGTACTGTCCTTTTTAATCATATGTGATATTAATGGTACAAAAACTTGACCAAACTGCTGCTTATCATTCATCAACATTCCCATTCATCCCGCATACCTTACTTCGAGTTATAATAAACAAGTATGATCCAGACTCGTGCATCTTTAAGATGGGACTTTTAGGTCTATCAGTGCCATTTTAACAAGAGGACCTTAAACAGGCTGACCATTTACTATGGTTACATTGTCACCTGGTTTTTCTCCTCTGATTAATATTCCCATTATTGCACTCCATGAAGTTACTAGGCATGTTGGTGGGGGCAACTCTGCAATCTTTGCATCCATGCGTTGTTTAACCACAGCCTCAGCTACATCAATATAATTTGTAATAAATGCAACTGACACACCAGTGTCTCTGACTCACCCATTTTCATTGATCTCAGCCAGGTTCTTTGTGACAGCACCTTTCAACTTAACAATATTATCTTGAATGTGAACATTAGACATTAGCAGTTTACCACTTTTTGATCTTGAAAAATCACACACTCACCTGTGTCAATGTCAAGAACAACATGACTAGTCAGTTTGGACAAATCCACTTCAGTGGCAAATCTGCTCAGATCCACATGAGCACAGTGTTGTCAAGATGAGTAATGTCTAAATATTTATAGACATTTGTATAATATTAAGTGTACTTAATGTGAAATCAGTAAGTGTTTGTGGTGTTGGTGAACATGCAAGTTTATGCAATGTTTCAAGAACAAGAGGACCACATATTGGTCCATCCAACTGTGTTTGTTGTTGTTGTTGTTGTTGTTGTTGTTGTGGGGCTTAACGCCATTTTTCAGCACACGATAGGCTATACATGGCGGCCAGTATTAATGGTGGAGGAAGAAACCGGGAAATCCGCGGAAAGAACCACCGACCCACGAGAAGTTACTGGCAAGCTTTCTCACATATCCACATTCGCCGAATCTTAGACTCGAACCAACGCAGACAGAGGTGAGATGGCAGTGATCCGTAACGGACAGCGCTTTAGACCACTCGGCCACTCAGGGCCCCAACTGTGTTTGTACTGGTACTGTCAAACGAAACCAGTTGTCATCCATGCCTGGTTAAATAATGAACAAATTCAACTGGTGGCACAAGTCCATATAAGTCAAAATACAACGATGTTGAGGTGTCGCCACATACACAACCCGGTGAGTGCCAGGCCCTGTTGTCAAATCGAGGTTGACGATACTGGTTTTACAAGTGTCTGGCACCACTGATGCAGGCTCATTTCACATAAAGACAACAAGAAAATGTTTGATTTTGTCCTCTTGAGTACATCATGAATGGTCAGGGGACAAGTCTATGGTTTGATCTTCTGCGATTGGGTAATCAAAGACCTCTGCCAAATGGTAATCGTTGACTTATTCCTGGTAATCGAAGACCGCTGCCTGTTTTTTTATGCAAACCACCAACCACCTTTTTAATAGTCATTTCTGATACAGTTCCAACAGCTCTAATGCCACAGCTTTTGCAACCACTGGAGCCACCACTACCAACAACACAAGGAATAGAAATATTCCACTGGTCATTTGTATTTGTATCACCTCTGACCTGGATAATTTTAGCGTCACCGAGATATTGTTTTGTTTGGCCACATTAAACTGAGCAAGTTTCATTTGGATCAATCACACAGGGACATTTCTAGTTAATTTTGCTGGAGAAAGTTGTAGTGTGACTCCTCACTGGTTTTTGCTTTTTTATTTTCGCAATTTGATTTTCACTGCGGCCGACCTTCGCTAAATGATAGGACATTATTTAAATACGTAACACATTCAGTTATGTATTTTCCACAGGTACATCAATGACCTTCATTCAGCCACTGACATTCTCTGCAGCAGTCTTGTTGGAAAGCTTAACATTTGTAATTAGCACCAGCAGAAGCTACAAGGCATGAAAATACATGTCAGTGACAGACTGTCTAAACAACTCCAAGTATCCCGATGAAAAGAAATTAATCAAGTACAATGTATAAAAGTCTTATTGGGAAATCTGCAGACTCATGTCAGCATTTTGATGTCAGTCCATATATGACAACAAATTATGATATGCACATGCAATATTAGGAGTGTCTGCTGCATGGTCAAGCCAAATTTCTTCAGAAAGTTCTTCATGACCTTTTAACTGCAGAAAAACTTCAGTCACTCCTAAAGTGTCAAGTATCATCTTACTTTGGGTTTCACTATTATCTTAATTTACATTTTGAAATGCCATGAACACATGTTTGGGGCATTAAGGTAATAATAATGACTTTATTTAAAGAGGATAACACAATTAGCTAATAATTAATCTACCTTGAGGCCCTCATACAAAGGAATTATTTATTTTAGCTGTATCTCTGAAGCCACTGGATATATTGGGTTGGAAGAAGGAAATAGAGTGGGTATTTCTAATCTCAACTGGAATAGTATTCTAGAGCAAAGTTCCAGAGTATTGGAAACTTGTTTTGAATAATTCCTTATTTGGTTTGGGAATTTTATACTATTTGGTAGACATGGATCGCAGATGGGGAGTATTACCAGGCAGCCTATAATGGAATAGTGATTGTAAATATTCAGGAGCACTATTATTGGATATCCTGTACATTAATTTGGCTTTTCTCAAACAGATTCGGTCTTTAATAGGTACTATTTTTAACTTACCATCTAAATTTTCCTTGCTTTCTTTCTGGATTGATATTCACTCAAATGCTGTATTTTGAAGATGTGCCAGTTTATATTTATTATCATTTGAATTACCCCATACTGTATTACAGTAGTCTAAATAGGGTTGTATGTAACTGTTATAAAATAGTTCTCTGTCCCTTTCAGGGAGAAAATGTCTTATCATACTGGGAAGCCATAAACTTGAATTGACTTTTTTACTGATATGTTTGATATGTTCAGTCCAAGATAGGTTATTATCTACCAAAACACCAAGTAGTGTCTCATGACAGACCATTTGCAAATTTTTATCCTTCCATGTCAGACATAGGTCATCACTATCAAGGTTTTTGGGGGGGGGGGGGTTTGGCCATGTTGATATAAGTAATATTTTAGTTTTACCAGTATTTACCACCATGCCATTGCATGTGCACCAGTTGGCCAACTTATTTAGGGCATCCTGTAAAGAAATTTTGAGTTCATGCTTTGTGTTTTGGATGTCTGACAATGTTATGTCATCTGCATAGAGATCTGTAGATGATATTGAATCCCTTAGTAAAATTGGTAGGTCATTAATAAATAAAATAAAAAGTAATGGACCTAGAATTGAGCCTTGTGGTACTCCATATCTAATTGTTCCAGGTTCAGACAGAACATTATACAAACATGTTGTGTTCTCTCACTTAAGTATGACGTAAACCATCTAACTGTGCTTCCATCACATTGGTAAATTTTCAGTTTCTTCAAAAGGATTTCATGATCCACCATGTCAAACGCTTTCCTGAAATCTACAAATACAGATCCTTTTATTCTATCTTGATCAAGTGCTTGAAGCCATTTATCAGTTAGGGAGATCAAGGCAGTCTCACATGAATGTTTCTGTCTAAAGCCTGACAGATTAGGGTGTAACAGCAAATGTTTGGTTAAATATGATGTGAATGAGTCATGGACATGTTTTTCAATCAATTTTGACAAGTTTGGTAGTATTGGGATTGGGTGGTAGTTATCAGCTGGTTTCATAGCATCTAGGTCATAGGATTTCAATAGTAAGCCAGTTAGGTTGGATTTCATTCTTTACTTTATGTACTTTCATTGATGCATGCTTAGAGACTGCATCCATAAATAAGTCAGTCCACACCCTCAGAGCTTCATCTATGTCATCCAAATTTTGGATCATATTCCATGGAATTTTATATAGGTCATTGAGAAATTGTTCTTCATTAAAATTTTTGAACAACCTGCAAGTGATAGTTTTGTATTTTTCTTATTTCTCTTGCATTTAACCTTTCTTGTCAAAAAAGTAGGATAGTGTTCACTAAGACCAACATTCAGTACATTAACATAAGCCACATTGTCTGGTAGGTTGGTATAAATGTGATCAATAAGAGTGCTCGTTATTTCTGTTACCCTTGTGGGCTCATTTACCAGCTGGACTAGACCTAATGATTCAATAAATTCCATCCAGTTTTGTTCCTTATTTAAGTACTGAGAAGGTCCTTATTTATATCGCCGAGTATGTACGTTTCGTTCTCCTGTGCAAGAACATTTTCCATTTGTTTCAAAAAGTTGTCATTCCAGATTGCTTTGGAGGAAGGTGGCCTATAAATGAAACCAACTAGGAATGATTTTGCATTATTTTGAGAAATTTCCACCGAGATACTCTCAATTTCATGTGACTCCAAGTCAAGATGCTTTTCTGCATTTACATCTTCCCTAATGTATACAACAAGTCCTGTCCTCCCACTGTTGTCTCTCTGTTCCCGCATAATAGTTTATTGTTGCCTTGACAGTGAAATAGATTATCAATGTGGTTAGCATTTAATTTGGTTTCAGTGAGTCTTTAAGCGTGTATATTATTTTCCTTGGAAGACAACATTAACTTAATCTGGTCCGTTTTTCCCACTGTACCTTGTACATTTAAGTGACCTATGTTAAAACCTTTTGTATTTAGTTTTGCACAGTTATATGTATGTCATCATGCAATGGGGGCAGTCACTGAGATTGTCTCCATACTACTTTTATCATTGTTACATCCTATTTCCATATTTAAATGTTCATATATATTTGCATCTTCAGAGTCACATACAGATCCTGAAAATCCTTTAACTTTTGCATTTACAATAGTGTCCATTGAATAGTTAGAGTCAAGAGTCTCACTTGGTACACTTAGATTTGTTATAAATGAAGCACTGGCATTCTCCTCTTTGCCAGCTTCCTAGTATGCTTAATACATTGATTGACGGAATCTTTATTTGTCTCCAAATTTATGGCATCTGAAGCACTCAATCTGTTTGCCATTATGACATACCTGTGTCACATGCCCCGTTTCTCCACAGTAGAGACAGTACTCTTCATTATAGTGCCTGAAAATGGGGGCATACATATTAATATTTCTCAGTAGTTGAGAGGTTCCTTTTGTACTTAAAATGAATTTTGTCTCTGTGGTAGAGGCTTAGGTTGACATCCTGGTTCTGAAGAGAGAAAGATGTATTTTGGAATGTACTGTACTTTGAAGTCTTCACATAGGTCAATTATCAGATCATTGATTTCTTTCATCCTGGTGTCCACATGAGGAGGTAGTCCTGATATCATTATTTAACATGTATCTGGGCTGCAATACCTAGCAGCATATGGTAATCTTTCAAAATCTGTTTGATTTAGTGACCTTCCATCACTGGCATCATTTCCACCAACTAAAATAATAATTTGGTTGTATTTGGTTTGGTCAGTATTCATTATTTTGTCCATAATGTTGTTGATTCTTGCACCTCTTAGAGTCTGTACATCTGTTTTAAGAAATCTCCTTGGTATTATACTTTTCAATATTGAGGAGCCAGTTATTAGAGTTCTATCTTTTCTGGGTTGTCATTTCATGTGTTGGACTCTGGTTTGTATTTCAGACACATCTCTTGGAGGAGGGGGTGCTGAAATTGGTGACAGTCACAGTTGTGTGAGCTAATGGAGCTGATGTTGACATGTTTGTATGAGCACTGGGAAATGCAGTTGTAGGTGCAGGCAATAGACTTGTCTGAGCTGAGGGCCATGGGTGTACACTTATTGCTGTTGCAGGTGTGACAAATGACTGAGAAGGGGGTACTGTTGTTTGCAATGCAGGATTACTTTGGGTATCAGTTGTTACTTGCATGGTCATTTTACATTTTCTTTTGGTTGGTATTGGGATTGTCTGTGTCTGAGCATCTGACACTGTTGCTATTTGGGAGTCTGTCTGAATTGCTGTTTCACATGAGGTTACTTGCTCATTAATCCTTCCCAGTGCTGACTTAATAGCATGTAACTGTTGTTTTAATTCTTCAATACAGGCCTTCAAGTTCCTAATTGTTTTCTGATGTACAAACATGGAGATATCATTATGGTTTAAGCCAACACTGTAATGGTCATGATTGATGGAGTATGTAATTGCCTGTCATTCTGGAGGGGTGTTAATTTTACTGCCTGGGTCATCTAGGTCAAAGACATTAGGAACTGTTTCATGTTTGTAACTACATCTAGTTATTGGTGTAGATGTCAGCATATAACTGCCTTTAGCATGGGTATTCTCATCCTGTCTACATTTACAGATAATATGATCTAACCATGTGAAACAGTTCAGCCCCTGTATGTGTAGGACACGTTGTTTTATACAATGTAGCTGTCACAATGTTTTTCTGTTGTGTTCTGTAGATAGTACCATTCTGAACACTTGAACTGCATGAAGTAATGCAAGATTTTGAATCCAATATCGGTTCTACAAACTCAAACATTTCTGGATCTATATTCACAGTGACACCTTATTTATTATGTTTGACCCTCAGGAATTCTGGACAAATGTCAGCCATATTGCATAACTCCAAATCATCGTCTGTACCATTGTTTTCATTTCACTCTGTACATGACTTTCCTGCATGGGATTATCTGTGTGGCTCTGATCTTCAGGTATATCAGACATACTAAAGCCAGAGAATGATGCAGATAGAACAGCAACAGCAGCAGCAGGAACAACAGCAGGAGCCAGACAGGTTTTGTGGACTGTCGTATAGAAACGAAAGGGTTCTCCTCCTTCCGAAAAGCAGACCCTATCCTGTGGGAAAGCCTGCAGCCAGACTGGGATGCAATCTTAGACGATAAATGATTGCCATAACCCCCAACAAAACAGCCCTTTTCAGGGCTACCCCAAACAATCTAGAAAAGAGATAGTAGTCAAATTGCCAAAATTTGTCTGTCTTCTTGTGTTGATAAGTTAAAAAATAAAAGTGTGCATATAAACACTTCATTTCTCTGGCTTGTAATGTATATATAAAAAAAAACAAACCACACACACAAAAGTGGTTTAGAACCCCATCTGACACTCTTTGATAGCATCAACACTGGTCCAGAATCCTCCTTTGATGCCCCCAAAACGACAAAAAGTGGTCCAGAACCCTCATTGATCCATAACTTGTCCAAAACCCAGTTTGATTCCCCCAAAATGACCTAAAATGTGGTCCAGAACCCCCATGGATCCATAACAACTGATCCAAAACCCACTTTGATACCACCAACACTGGTTCAGAAGCCCCCATTTAACTGCATTGACAGAAAAAAAGGGAGCCAAATTATGTTCATCACTTAGACAAATCATTCTTTGTTACCCACAAAATGACCAAAAACGTTGCCCAGAACCCCCATTTCCCTATAATACTGACCAATACATACCCGTTGGTATCATTTTGGTAGTTTCACAAAATCTCCAGAATAGGAGGATCTGGTGCAGACACAGAGTTGCGAATCAGAACAACATCCCATTTTTGTAAATTAAAATCTTAATACAAGCTAGTTTTTAAATGTCGGTGCATAACAAAATTTAAGGAAATCAATAACAATTCACTATAAAAGAAGCTGAGATAAGGAGAATGTTTGGGATAGAAATTCTTATTTGAATGCTCAGTTATAATATAAGACTGAAAAGATAATGGGATTGGGCATATATATGAATTTGCTATATGAAAACATTATACTGAACAGGTTAAAATGATAGGAATTGGTAAATAAATGCAAATCAAGCTTTTAAAATTGTAAAATAGTTTATATATGTAAGCTTTATTAAGTAGAGTTGTACATGTTTTTGCGTTGTATGATAGGTAAACCAGAATCGACAGATTAGTGCTAAACTTACAATAATATTAGGATAGAATATTAAGTTAGTATGCATCTTAGTTGCTACTGTAGGCCTCATTAATGAGTCTCAAAAATTCATTTAAAGCAAAATTACATACATAATCAGTGATAGAAAAATTTAGAAAATCCATGGTTGCTATTTGAAAATCTGGTTGTTTAACAGATGTTTCTTGTTGCCCAGTAAATCATTGCAATTGCCGCCAAGATATCAAATATAAAAATTATTCAGCATTTGTCATTCGTACTAATTGAACAGTACTTGTAATTCACCACCAATCCTGCTAATGGAAAGTGTCGTGCATGTTTGTATGCATGTTTAATCTATTTGAGATGGCAAATAAAAGATAATCGAATGATTTTCTTTTTCATGGTCTCTTGTCCATCAGCTTCTGGTTGTTGGCCAGTCCTGACCAGAAACGTAACCAATTGTATGTTTATTTGAGTCTGCATCATGATGGTTCACATTATTTTCAATGCAATCAGTATTAATTCTGTCTAAATAGACAGAAAGCTGTAAACTTTCCATATGAGATTTGTGTTTAACAATTAACCCACAAGCCAGTATAGAATGAAACGATTTTAACTTGGCACATCCGTTTAGCGAAAGTTTGGCAACATAAACAACTGACACATGCTCACGAGTGTTAACAGACCAATGGAAAGGTGTGATACTGGATCACAGGCATACAGTGAGTGAAACTGAAGATGACGGAGACCTCTACCTTAAGTTTGTTTCTTGTCAATAGAGAAACAGTCACAAGTATTGTTTCCTTAGAGGTTCACTGAATGGACAGTAGTATGAATTGTGATTACTTAATGAGATGCCGAGCAGCTGACACATGTGGATTAGTGTCACCTCTTGCTGATAGCAATAATGAATAATACGGAGACAATGCAAGCAAAATATAAAGATCAAATGTTTGTTACTGGAGAATATACAAAGTTCCATTATAATATGTAATGATAATTTTTATTAATACTTTCGGGTTGCCCAACCTAGTTTTCACTGTGTTGAAAATGGTATCTGAGCAATACATTTAGTTGTCCAGGGCTCCTGTGGAATGGATTCACATATCCCGGATTATTCTTAAGTGGGATAGGTAGATGAACAGAATTTTGATCACAGTGTTAATTTAGATATGCAGAATACCGAAAACTGTTGAAATTATATTTCTAAGTTTATTACAAGAATATGTATTGCATCAATATTATGTTACGAATATGTAATTTAATTACTTGTGTCTTAATTTTAAATTCTTTTTTATTTTATTTTTGTATCATTACATTTCATTGTAATGATTATTTTCACGGGATCTATTTTTGAAAGAGATATGTTTATATAAAACGTAGTATGACTCGCATAAGCACGATTTTAGCATGCCATGGTTTGTCGATTTAGTAAACACTACACGAAAACGATTGGTTATTGCCAAGGTCATTTTCTGGCCTACGTGTAATTGCATTGCTTACTGCGCTATTTGATGATGAAATAGCCACGCGTTCCATCGTGCACGCCTGAAATGATGTCTCAGTTCAGTTTAAAAATACTCAGATCCATGTGAAATAGTCCGTCGTATAATATACCTTCATGAAGAAGGATATTTTTCTATTAGGTGCCATAAAGAGTCATATATTTTTACATCTTTGGAGCTCAAGATGTTTTATCATAGATGACAGCTTGTTCAGAAGTTCATCTATTTTTTAGAATATAATAATTTATTCCCTGGAGAACTATACAAGTGATTCCTTTGTATAAAAGTTTTAGGACAAAGACATTCAGTGGAAATTTATTCTAAATTGGAACATTACAAGTTGTGGTTCAACGTGGAACTCTTGACATTCGTATAAAGACTTCATCTGACGTCATCATCCTCCATCGTGGAACCTCGTCGAGATTCAAACTTGGATTCAGGTAGAACTGTTTAGTGATAGGACTTATATATTTTTTTCAATTCTAGGATAAATGTTTGGATTATCTTCACAAACTGTAAGTCCTATTTTCTATTTTCACCTTTTCACCATGTTTTCTAGGGAAATAAATTATGTTTGTTAAAACTTACAAAGCTTGTTGGTTTCACTCTTTTCTTTTGTTACTTTTGAATGAACCTATATGTAACAAGAGAAAACTGGGGGCTCATCCGGAATATTTGAATTTGGCTAAAATATTTCAGAAAATTGTTTTTTGAAATTTAAATTCCCCTAGTTTTAAATCCCAAGTACTATTTTACATTTTGTTTGAAATCTTTAGTGAAAACAACAGGCTTTCATTCACAATGTCATCAAAAGTGGAAACTTTTCTTTCTAGTCCAACTCAGGAGCAGTTGGATAGTCTGCAAAAAGATGAGTTGCTTGAACTTGCCAGAAATTATGGTCTTTCTAAAGCAAAATCTTCCTTAACTAAACAAGAAATTAAAAACATTTTGATTCAATATTTGGTAGAGAAGAATGTTTTTGATAAAAGTGTTTTGGCTTTGGTATGTCGGTATCAGACTCTGACATAAAAGTAATGGAATTAAAAATGAAATACAAGATGGAATGGAGTTGAGGAAGCTCGAGCTTCAGAAAGAGGAAAGAGAGAAAGAGAAACAATTGCAGTTGCAATTGCAAGAGAAGCAATTGCAATTACAGTTTGAAGAGAAGGAGAGAGAGAGACAGGAAAGAGAGAAAGATAAACAAATGAAATTACAATTTGAGAAAGTGGAGAAAGAAAGACAGGAGAGGGAGAAAGATAAACAATTACAATTTGAAAAAGAGGAGAGAGAAAGACAGGAGAGGGAGAAAGATAAACAATTACAATTAGAAGAGAAGGAGAGAGAGAGACAGGAGCGGGAAAAAGATAAACAAATGCAAATGGAGTTACAGAAAGAACAAATACAATTGGAGTTTCAAAACGAACAAATGCACGTACAGATGCAAAAGGAGAAGGATGAAAAAGAATTTCAAATTAAAATGAAAGAATTTGACCTGGCAAATGAAAAGCACGATTCCACTTCACATACAAATTCAAGTTTTGACATTACAAGAAAATATTAGATTAGTTTCCCTTTTAGAGAAAAAGAAGTAGACAAATATTTTATTTATTTTGAAAAAGTTGCTGAAAATTTGAATGGCCAAGGGAGCATTGGACTCAATTATTACAATGTGTACTTTTTGGAAAAGCCAGAAATATCTATGCATCCCTGTCAGTACAATAAAGTTCTGACTATGATTTGGTTAAGGAGTGCATTTTAAAGGGTTTTGCGTTAGTCACTGAGGCTTATCAGCAAAACTTCAGAAACTATAGAAAAGAAGCCGGACAAACTTATGTTGAATTTGCAAGAGAAAAAGAACAGTTATTTGAGAGATGGTGCTTAACCCAGAAAGTTGAACATGATTATGAAAATATCAAACAACTTGTGTTACTTGAAGAGTTTAAGAACTGTGTCCCTTGCGACATTAAGAATCATCTTGAAGAGCATGAGATTGAAACCTTGGAAAATGCTGCTCTTGCTGCTGATAAGTACTCCTTACTCATAAAGTTCCTGTTGTAGGCAAATCATTCACTCAGCAGTCTACTGGTAGAAAGGTATTTCAGCCCAATACAACTCCTAATAAAACTCAATCTGGCACAACTTCTAAAAATCAAGCTTCTGATAAACTTGATTCAAAATCCTTGTCTATTCCTACATGTACCTATTGCAAGAAAAAAGGACACGTCATTTCTGATTGCTTTAAATTGAAAAATAAGCATCAGAATCAAGATAGACCTATCCCAAATGCTCTTATTCCCAAGAGGTCAAGGTCATGGTCATGTATTCAAAGCAATACATTTGTTGGGTCTAATAAACCCCAGTCTGATTTTATTATGGAGAATTATGAACCATTCATGTCGAAAGGTTCTATATCACTCTTGGGTGATTTGGCCAATCCTATCCCTATTAAAATTTTAAGGGATACAGGAGCTTCTCAGTCTTTTATTATCAGGTACTTTGCCTTTTTCTGAGAAGTCCTGTTCTAATGAGAGTGTTCTCATTCAGGGAGTAGAGTACAGCTTTGTTAATGTTCCTCTCCATTCTGTAACTTTGTCATCAGACTCAGTTTCAGGACTTGTGACAGTCAGTATAGTGTCTACGTTACCCGTTGAAGGCATTCATTTGTTACTGGGCAATGACCTAGCTGGAGACAAGGTTGTGGTTAATCCACTTGTAACTGACAAGCCTTCTTTGGATCAGAAAGTTGATCAAATTGAAAAAGAGTACCCTAATTTATACCAGCTTGTGCAGTAACCAGAGCTATGTCAAAGAAAGCTCTTGAGAATGATTTTGATAAGGAAAATATTCCTTTAGCTGACACATGTATTGGTCAGGCTTTTGATGAGGTCACTTTCACTCCTAATTTGGATCATCAAAAGGTATTGATCACAGTGATCCTCTTTTAAATACTCATTCTCTTTTATCTAAACAGGGTGACAAACGACAGTCACTTCTCGTCAAACAGGAAAAAGATCCTGAGATCTGTTTGTTTCAGAGGGCCATTAGTGAAACTGAAGCCACTGAAGTACCTGTCTGTTATTTCATTAAAAATGGAATTCTTATGAGAAAATGGAGACCTCCTGAGGTACCTGCTAATGACGAATGGTCAGTGAACTATCAGATTGTAGTTCCAAAATCTTACAGACAGGAAATACTTAGTTTGGCCCATGAAACTCCTCTGGCTGGCCATTTAGGGATAAATAAAACTTCTAACAAAATCTTGACTCACTTTTATTGGCCAAAAATCAAAAGTGATGTTTGTAAATTTTGTAGATCTTGTCATACTTGTCAAATGGTAGGAAAACCCAATCAGAAGATACCTAAGGCTCATCTGCATCCTATTCCTGCATTTGACGAACCATTTAGCAGAATTATGGTAGATTGTGTTCATCCCTTACCTAAGACCAAGTCAGGCAACCAATATTTGTTGAGCATTATGTGTGCGTCAACAAGATTCCCAGAGGCGATTCCTTTGAGGAATATTAAAACCAAAACCATAGTGAAAGCTTTGATCAAATTTTTTACTCAATTTGGCCTTCCCAAATCTGTCCAATCAGATCAAGGGTCAAATTTCATGTCTGGAATTTTCCAGCAAGTTATGCACGAATTAGGCATTCAACAATTTAAATCTTCTGCCTATCACCCTGAGAGCCAAGGGGACTTAGAATGATTGCATCAGACTTTAAAGAATATGATTAGATCATATTGCTTTGATATGAGCAAAGATTGGGATGAAGACATTCATTTACTTTTGTTTGCTGTTAGGGAGTCCGTTCAAGAATCTTTAGGGTTCAGTCCCTTTGAACTAGTTTTCGGACATACTGTGTGTAGACCTTTGAAATTGTTGAAAGAGAAACTTCTTTCTAATGAAGATACTGAGCTCAATCTTCTTGATTATGTTTCTGATTTTAAGTACAAGTTGTCAAAGGCTTGTGAGGTCGCAAGAGCAAATCTGTACTCTACTCAGTCCAGAATGAAATCAAGATATGATAAAAACTCAAGGGATAGGAGTTTTCAGCCAGGTGATATAGTTCTAGCTCTCTTGCCCAATCTACAAAATCCCCTTCAGGCCAAGTATTATGGTCCATACACGGTTGAAAAGAAAGAAAATGATTTAAATTATATCATAAATACTCCTGGTAGGAGAAAACAAAAACAACTTTGCCACATTAACATGTTAAAGGAGTATATTGAAAGAGATAGCCAAGTAAATTATGCAATTAATTTAGTTGCACCTGTCCCACCAACTGAGGATTTAAGTGAAGAAGTTCAGTTGGACACTGTTGATCTTGGAACAACAAATCTTCAGAATTCGGAAATTATGAAAAATCTGGACCCGAAACTTTTACATTTACAACAAGAAAGGAATGAACATAAATAAGTTATTATTTGAATATAAGCACTTGTTTCCAGATATTCCTACAAGGACAAACAAATTTTTTTATGATGCTGAAATTGTAGATTCAAAACCTGTGAAACAACACCCATACAGGGTGAACCCTCTCAAACAGGAATACTTGAAAAAGGAAATTCAGTATTTACTGGAGAACGATTTCATAGAGCCCAGTAAATGTGATTGGAGTTCACTATGCATACTTGTTTTGAAACCAGATAAAACTTTCCATATGTGCACTGATTATCAGAATGTGAACAGTGTGACAAAAACAGATTCATTTCCATTACCAAGAATCAGTGATTGTATTGATAAAATTGGAAATGCCAAGTACGTCACCAAATTTGACCTTCTGAAAGGATTTTGGCAAATTCCACTTACGGAAAGAGTGAAAGAAATTTTGGCATTTGTGACTCCAGATGGACTCTATCAATATAAAGTAATGCCGTTCGGGATGAAGGGTTCCCCAAGTATGTTTCCATGCTTGATGAATATGATTACCTCTGGTCTAGATAACTGTGATGCTTACATCATCGATGTCATCATCTACAACGACACCTGGAAAGAACATCTAGCCACAATTCAGAAATTCTTTGAAAGACTCACGGATGCAAATTTGACAATCAATTTATCTAAAAGTGAGTTCTGCCATGCTTGTGTAACTTTTCTAGGACATATTATGGGACATGGTCAAGTTAAACCTATAGATGCTACAGTCAAAGCTATCTCTGATTTCCCTGTGCCTGTCAGTAAAAAGCAACTGATGCAATTTTTGGGTATGGCCGGATACTATCGAAAGTTTTGTTCCAATTTTTCTAATATTGCTGAACCTCTGACAAACTTGGTAAGTAAGAAAAACAAGTTTCTTTGGACTGAAAAATATCAGGAAGCTTTTGATAGATTAAAAGTCATACTCAAAAGTGCACCGGTTCTCACAGCTCCAAATTTCAATCAATCTTTTAAATTATCTGTGGATGCAAGTAATGGGGTTGGAGCAGTATTGATTCAAGAAGACAGAAATGGTGTTGATCACCCAGTGTGCTATTTCTCTAAGAAATTAAATAAGCACCAAAGAAATTACTCAACAATCGAGAAGGAAAGTTTGGCTTTAATATTGGCATTACAGCATTTTGAAGTTTACATTAGCTCAGCTCCGTCTCCGGTTGTTGTGTTTAGTGATCACAACCCCCTTACTTTCATCGACAAGATGAAAAATAAAAATCAAAGATTATTAAGATGGAGTTTGTTTTTGCAAGAATATAATCTTAACATCAAGCACATCAAAGGAAAAGAAAATCTGATTGCAGATGCACTTTCCCGTGTATAGAAATATTATTTTCATATACACTTTGTATAATTCATAAGAGTTCTTCTTATATAATTTTCTTTACTTCATGTATAGTTTACATATGGTAAAAAAGAAAGCTTTATTACATAAATCTTTCTATTTTTCTTTATGGGAGAAAGTGTTATGAATATGTAATTTAATTACTTGTGTGTTAATTTTAAATTCTTTTTTATTTTATTTTTGTATCATTACATTTCATTGTAATGATTATTTTCACGGGATCTGATATTTTTGAAAGAGATATTATGTTTATATAAATCGTAGTATGACTCGCATAAGCACGATTTTAGCATGCCATGGTTTGTCAATTTAGTAAACACTACACGAAAACGATTGGTTATTGCCAAGGTCATTTTCTGGTCTACATGTAATTGCATTGTTTACTGCGCTATTTGATGATGAAATAGCCACGCGTTCCATCATGCACGCCTGAAATGATGTCTTAGTTCAGTTTAAAAATACTCAGATCCATGTGAAATAGTCAGTCGTATAATATACCTTCAAGAAGAAGGATATTTTTCTATTAGGTGCCATAAAGAGTCATATATTTTTACATCTTTGGAGCTCGAGATGTTTTATCATAGATGACAGCTTGTTCAGAAGTTCATCTATTTTTTAGAATATAATAATTTATTCCCTGGAGAACTATACAAGTGATTCCTTTGTATAAAAGTTTTAGGACAAAGACATTCAGTGGAAATTTATTCTAAATTGGAACATTACAAGTTGTGGTTCAACGTGGAACTCTTGACATTCGTATAAAGACTTCATCTGACGTCATCATCCTCCATCGTGGAACCTCGTCGAGATTCAAACTTGGATTCAGGTAGAACTGTTTAGTGATAGGACTTATATATTTTTTTCAATTCTAGGATAAATGTTTGGATTATCTTCACAAACTGTAAGTCCTATTTTCTATTTTCACCTTTTCACCATGTTTTCTAGGGAAATAAATTATGTCTGTTAAAAATTACAAAGCTTGTTGGTTTCACTGTTTTCTTTTGTGACTTTTGCATGATCCTATACGTAACAATTATTGATTAGGTTTTAAAATGAGCATACAATAATAATTTAGATATCTTGTTACATGTATGACTCTTTATAAATTTGTTTTTGCAACTCAAAGTAGTTTCTATGGACTTAAGAAAAAAAATTAGTCGTTCATAACAACGATACAATGACAGAAACACTTACAATTATGCTAGTAAAGGCACATCTGAATTCCCTAATTTAATATTGCCTGTGGACAATGTAATAATATCTACAAGATTTTAAAGACTATTTTATGAAATTATTGTGTATATCTATATTTTGTGTTAATTTTGTACATGAATGTATCTGTGTCTCACTTTGGCAAGTAGATTGCATAAGATCTATAAATAGGTGTTGACAAGTTTCTAATAATAAACTTGTTTATGAGTTTGGAGTTGTTTATGGCCAGCTATTTATAGTCAGGTGGTTGAGTTCTGCGACGTAGGTTACATGGGTAGGAAATGTGAAATGAAGAATTTAGTAGTGGTCTGTCACATGTATTTATATTGTGACATATAGTCGTAACAGACTCGTTTAGTAGTATATAATTTTGGATTTAATTCAAAAGTCTGTAAGTTCCTCTTAAATGTTCATTTTATAACTTCGAAAATTAAATTATTTGTTATGTTTGACAAAACTTGTTGGATTTTGGTTCCTTCTGTTAGTTAGTTTATGACGAAAGAGTCATAACAAAATTGCATTTGATTAAAATAAGATAATACATAAAGAAGATAAACTCCCGAGATAAAATAGTTGGTATTTCAAGACTGAGGGAATGGATGATATTAATTAAACACCAGCTGCTAATATGGTGGTTACAGTTACTAATTGTATAAATGCAAAATAATATAGTATAGACTGCATGCAGAAGACATGTTGTTGGAACATAAGATTTATTGTTATTATGAAGATAACACCTTTTAAAATTGTACTTGGAGTACTCTTCCAATACAGTATAATGACACTAAGAACATTATTCATAATAAGAAAGAAAGATTGGACTGAACAAGGATTCTGAGTAATACAATACATTTGCATTGTTCATTGGTAAAATGATACAAGAGTTATAAAATGAAACAACCTTGACGAAAATTTAAAATCAAAATCTTCACTAAAACACAAACATGAGAAAAAAATAAACGCATATGAGTAAAAGCACATACCTATGAAGAAACATGTACATATGAGAAAAACATGCATATGGGAACAAAAACATGTTGAGATGAGAAAAACACATGCATATGAGAAAGATCTTTTAATGTATATTACATATTAAAGTATAGAATAATATCTCTATTGAAAATTTGATATGCTGGTTGCAATGACATGGTGTTATAACTGAAATTGTATTTTAAAAGAGACAAAATAACTACAGCTATTAGGTAAAATATTCCACAGATATGAGTACATTGAACATAACAAGGGAATTTCATTTTATACTTTTAAATATAGACTACAATGAACACATTGCGTTATCTTTTAACTGCGTGACAGAGTGGTAGATACAAATATATCATTAATAAAATTGGTATTAAAAACTCAGTTTGATTTAATTGCGATCTACTTGCAATATTAGAATGAAATTACTTATAAAGAGATTTAAGAGATGTAAACCAATTCTTGTTTCAATTGAGAGAGGGAGATAAAGACCCTTAATGATTAAATATTATCAGTCTTTACTAGCAATAAAAGTATGCCATTCTTTCACTGAAAAGAGAAACATGTTTCATTTACTAGTGTTCCAGGTCTGATCTATTCGGTATTGAAATTTGATTATGCAACCTTTAATTAAGTTTCCCCTTGGGACTTTCTGATAAAATTCAATATGATCAGGGCATTTTCCCCATATACAGTTACACCTGTTAATAGCAGCCACCCACTGAAAAAGACGACAATGGCCTTTGTACACAAGCTCATTTCTAAAATTAGTTTCTGAAGAAATACAAAGTACCTATACCGCTTTCCCAGGCCACCTGAGTGAGATATTAATGATCTGAATGCCCTGAAAGTCACTTAATAAACATGTGAGACTACTTTAGTAGCCGTTTCTTACAGTATTAATTACCCCATTCTATAGAATCATTTACAAAAAATAATCTCCTTTTATATGTAAGTTGTTATGGATTGTAAAGCATGTGCAGGTGTAGCTGAATGAGTAATAAAAATGTCTCTGTCAACTAAAGAAAGATTTGCAGTCCATGAGAGTCTGATGAATGTCATGGGCATTGTCTGAATGCATATGCAAGTCAGATGAATGGAATGAACATTGTCTGAATGCATTTACAAGTCAGATGAATGGTATGAAAATTGAATGCATTTTCAAGTCAAGTGAACAGTAAAAACATTGCAGGAATACATTTTCAAGTCAAGTGAACAGTAAAAACATTGCAGGAATACATTTTCAAGTCAGATGAATGGTAGGAACTTTGTTTAAATGCATTTTCCCTATCACTGAAAATAATGTTACACTTTAGTTTAAGGTGCAGTAAAATGCAAGGAGTGGATTTCAGTTTTAAAAGTTTCATTTAATATTTGTATCGATCATCTATTGCATAATTGTTGGGCTGTTCTATAATAAATTCTGCAGCTTTTGAAGGATGGAATTAAACATCTTTGAATCGTTCATAGGTGGCATTCATGTAGCCATACTTCTTTCCAATCAATGGGTTGGTAAAGTAAACCAATTCATCGGATCCTTCAGACTGGGAACTACTTTCACCATCCACTGGAAGGCTTTCATCATCTTGATTTTGTGCAATGTTTAAAAATATCTGTAGAGGAAAAACATGGTTTGGAATACTTCCCAGTCAGCATGAAATATCAAATTTAAAATGGTAGAATTGCAAATCGACTGTCAAATTTCCATATGCAAGGAAAACCAAAATGAATAACAATATTCAAAGAAACTGAAGTAATACTTTGTCACAATACACACTTTTCTGGTAAAAAAAAAAATGAAGCAGCTCAAAATATAAATGAAGGGAATGAAAAGAAAAGATTCGTAAAGATAACAAACACTATGCATGACTTTAATAACCTTGGCTGTCATTAGGAACACATGCATTTGCAACAGGTTCAGAAACTTGTTCTCGCAAGTGTAAAGCAGATAACATTAATAATAATCCTTTTTCTCTCTCATGTGCACTCAGTGAAGTACAAGTAATATACTTTCTGAATAAGGGGTAGAGGAGTGGGGGAGAGCGGGTGTAACCACCAAAGGAAGTAAAAGGAAACATATGGTTTCAATTAAAAGTATATATGCAGTAGAACAATATAAACATCGACTATAGGGGAATAATAATATTATTAATGGGTGCAACAAATATTAATAAAAAATAAATGATAATACGAGAATGGTAACAATATTGGACTGCTATTTAATTAAATCATATATAGATCGATAAAGTTGCTTCAGCATATCCAAGGGTTAACTGTTGTGATGCTTTGTTCATATATCCTGGTATGTGTGTGAATGTAGTTTAAATTATATATGCATTTAGGTTTAACAACAATTCACTGGTTATATGGTGCCAAATAAAATAAGTACAACAGAAAGATTACCGTTTCAAGAGTTGTTTGTGACACAGTGTAGTACATGATACTGTAATTGTGTTTTTCTTTCTCAAGTGCTCTAAATATTTGTGATATCTTTGCTGTCTCCCTGGGGATGTCTAACTGAACTACATTCTGATGATGGGACTGCAATGGAAAAAGAATACATATTTTTTTGCTGAGTACAATATTTGACTGTATTTTTCATTTTCATCATAATTTTGCATTAAAAAATCATTGATTTGGTACCAATCTCACTGTGTTAGAATACTGATGTGACATTGTTGCATATATATCGCAAAAGAGGTAAACTTTAATGCAAGATTGATTCTGAGTAATTCAGTGCAAAAATTCTGAAAAATACTTTCTTTCTGTGAATCATGTTTCTCCAAAATTATTATATCATGGATTGCTCTATGCTATATCAGAATCCAGCCCTTCATGGAAAGATGAAAACCATTTCCATCTATATATCATATAGTAAAAGGTGCAAGGTCATGCCCAGGGCTGAGGTTGTCCTTTAATGAATGGGGCATGGTAACAGTATGCGCAGTTAAAATTGGCTGAAAGAGATTCGGCTCTCTCCTGTTAAGGCTATACCAAGTAGAGCTGGGTGCTTCACATCATTTTGAACCACAGTATTTCTGAATGTACCGTGATACGTACCATGGTATAATGCAAATTTATAATGGACCAACAATTCAATGTTATGGGGTAGGAGCCAAACTCTTCTTTGTTTAATTTCCATCTGTCAGTAGCTGGAAACAAATAATTTTCTCGAGATAAGAGAAATGAAAAGATTTCAGTTCCAAATAAAATCACAAATCACAGTTCTCCCCATTAAATTAAATAATTAAAACATAGCACATGGGGGACTTTTTCTTTCTTTATATTAAACTGAAAATTTTCCAAAAGTTAGATTTGACCTAAATTTGTTTAACAACAGTTCATTTTGCCACCGCTTTGGCATACTTGATACGTGTCAAACGTGTTTAAGGAACACAAATATAACTATATTTGTAATATTCACTTAATTTGTGACAGATTGTAAACTATTTGTAAATAAAAGGTAATATTTGGAAGTATTTTGTCACCAATAATGAAAATACTCTGTTAATATCAATAAAATCATAACAAGATTTCTCAGGAATTTCAGTACATTCCTTACTGATTGTTACAACTCTAAGATTTTAAACTAAGTAACAGATACAACAAAACCAACTAGTGCATTAAAGTTAAACAAATAATTTAATTCTCTAAGTTAATAAATGAAACATTAAGAAGAACATACAGAATTCCGAATTAAATCCCATATAATCCTAAAAGTGCTAGAATAAGTCTAAAAGGAAGGGGTGTTCCAAATTCACTAGTGTTCCGAATGAATTCAAATCTTCAATGTGCTTATGTATCCATAGTATTGAATGTGTGATATACCAATAGCCTTGTTGTAACACAATGATGTAATCCACAATGTCTTTGAATGAGTCCCCATTAATCCCAAAAAAACGATTTAGTCCAAAAGTTAATGAGCACTTTGTAATGCCAGTGAATAACTTGAATACATAATTTCTCTCAAATTATAACTAAACACAGCATAAACAAAATTCCACCACAGACTGATCTTAAGATAAGATTGGAATAATTAATAATGTTGACCATATCCTTAAATAAAAACCTAAGACACACTGAGATACCAGGATGTGGGTCAAAAATTTGCTTCTAGAACTTTACACATAAAATCTGAAAGTATAATCTACAATCAAGGACAAATGTTAGCAATGTAATATTTTGTTTACAAAGGACCTTTCTGATGGAGTTGCATGTTTTTAATATTTATGCATTATATCTAAACTAAAATGTGCTCAAGTTTTGTTTCCGAGTAGAGACTTACCCATGAGTGGCTTATCTACATCTTAACTTATTTAAAAGTATTGAGTTCACCCTGTGCTGCATTAGCAAGTGCTTACAATAGAAAACCGATAACCTTAAGCTCTCTGGCCATGCATTGCACCGTAACCAGGGTAGACACGGTTAGACAATAAAGTCACAAAACAAGTTTGTTCAGAAAGCTGTTCACCTTATGGGAACAATATTAGCAGTAGAGCTGTCTGAATTTGGAGACCTGAATTCGGACGTGTGATTTTGGAGGTGTGAATCTGGATGTGTGATTTTGATGGTACATCTGACATCTTGGATGCAGAATTATAACACTCAGTGGGGTTTTGCATTATCTATATGCTGCTGTCGGTGGTGACGTTGACTCGGAGAAAGATATTGGTTTTCTCGTGATGAGAAACCAAAGATTCAAGACCAGCGGTTCTGTAGCGAATAAGGGAGCTCTTCATGGAATGTTCGGCAGACTGGGAGGGTCGGACTAACCCTGGTGGCTCTGAAAGTGTCCAACAGTGCAGTAGGACTGAAGGCTGAAGACACATTATGGTCACCAACTATCTATTTATCTATCTATCGATAGATAGATAACCTACTTGTGGATGAAATATTATTCGTACTTATACAAATTCCATACTTCATTTACCCTCAGTGAATAACTCATTCACAGTTGTGTAAGTTCATACTTTGATGCCCTTGGTGTTAGATGCAACAATGATCATTCTTGTGTTAATTTTAAACATTGATCATCCATGGTTGCATATCCATAAGTCAATCATATTTGTGTATAATTTCTATTCATTAATTCTTGTTAATTTCTTAAGTGAAATTATATGTACCGGATCCAAGGTTTACATTGCTGGGGTGGGAGTGGGAGACAAGCACCCCACTCCTTCAGAAATGCCCCATACGGCTTGCGTCTCTGATCGCCTCAGTCAACTAAATTCCAGCTCCTGGCCTTCGCAAGTGGCTTAGCTTCTAAGTCCGGCAGGCCATGTTTCCACTAACAGGAGAAGGGTGAAAGTGGGCCATTGGTGCCTTAAAACCAGTTGCTTCGAGCAGATGGGGCTCATAAACCTTGGATGGTAGCTCATCTAGGAGAAGGAAAACTCTGATCCCAAACCTCCGCTGCCTTGCGGTTATACCAACTCATGGGAAAGGCCATGGGACTAAACCCTGACAGAGAATCCAGAGACGGAGTCCCTAAGGCGGTCTGACATTGACTCCAATGTCATTTCGGCAACTCCTGTGACACCGTTGGCGCCAAGTTGTATCGGCATTCGTCGTTCCCTTGGGTCCACCAGTGGCATGGAGAGGGGGGGATCTGCTGCATTGGCAACAGCTGATTCTCCATACTACCCTGCCCAGGCTTCGAAGCTCCAGTGGAGAGGACACTCCAGCATCATCGTAAGGTGTCAGCACAACACGGGAAGCAGCGGTTTACCGGTTCTAAGCAATAGCTTGATTGGCGTAGAGCTTGGTGCCAGGGGTTGCTTCCGATGGTGGGAGAGACTGCCATGTCTCAATGGACAGCTGCCACCCGTCTTAAGCTGGGCAGCCCCCAGTCAGTAAGGTGCTGTCCTGCCATGGCCTGCCTTATTCACTGGGTGCGTGGAGCTTAGAGAACCATCTCGACGAGCAGGCCACAAACTCTGCACAAGGCAAGATTCAAAGAAAAAAAAAAAGAAGATGGAATGTCAGGACCATGTGTCCTGGACTCAACGCTGACCTGCAGCAGATTCATGACGCACGGAAAACTGCCATCATTGACAGGGAACTCTTCCGACTGAACATTGACATTGCCTGCCTTCAGGAGACCCAACTGGCTGACAGTGGCACCATCAGAGAAGCCAACTACACCTTCTTTTGGCAAGGAAAGTCCTCGGATGAACCTTGGCAGCATGGTGTCAGCTTCACTGTAAAGATCATGCTCGTCGCCTTCATTGAGCCTCCATCATCAGGCACTGAGAGGATCCTTGCCCTCCGGTAGTCAACATCCTCAGGCCTAGTCAACATCTTGAGCATATACGCCCCAACCCTCTGCTCCACCCTAGAGGAGAAAGACCAGTTCTATGAGGCTCTGGATCAAGTAATATCCAGTATTCCCAACAGTGAAGGCCTCTACCTACTAGGAGACTTCAATGATAGAGTGGGAGCTGACAACAAGGCCTGGCCCACCTGTCTTGGCACTCAGGGAAGGGGCAAGATGAATGAGAAGGGTCAGCAACTACTGGAGATGTGCTTCTCGCACAGCATATGTGTCACCAACACCTTCTTCAAATGCAAAGAAATCCACCAGGTGTCGTGGAGACACCCACGTTCCCGCTACTGGCACCAGCTAGACCTCATCATCACCAGGCATGTGGAACTGGCCAGTGTTCTCCTCATCCGCAGCTACCACAGTGCCGACTGCAACATGGACCACTCCCTCATGGCCAGCAAGGTGCGAATAATACCCAAGAAGCTGCACCATGTCAAGAAGAAGGGTCACCCATGCATCAACACCCGCTGTGCAAGCAACCCAGAGAAGACACAGCAGTTCATCAGCAAGCTGCAGGAGGCTCTCACCAAAAAGACACCTGATGACACCATCGACTCCAAGTGGTCCCACCTCTGAGATGCTGTGTACAATTCAGCCATTACTGCCTACAGGAAGAAGGAGTGCAAAAATACTGACTGGTATGAGGACAACTGGGAGGAGATGAAGCCCGTGACTGAGGCGAAGAGGAAAGCCCTCCTGGCTTACAAGGCTGTGCCTTACCCTAGTACACTGCAAGCCCTCAGGACTGCCAGGAACAATGCCCAGCGGACTGCCCGCCACTGCACCAACACCTACTGGCTGAACTTTTGCACCAGTATACAGACAGCTGCTGACACCAGGGATGCAAGAGGCATGTATGAGGGTATCAAGAAGGTGACAGGCCCCCCCACCTCCAAGACCGCCCCCCCCTTCAAGTCCAAGATGGGCGAAGTCATCAAAGACCAGGGGAAACAGCTGCAGCACTGGGTTGAGCACTATCTTGAGCTGTATACAACCCAAAACGTCATCACCGACACCACCATGAATGCCATCCCAGACCTGCCAGTCATGGAGGAACTAGACACAATGCCCACCCTGGAGGAGCTCGGAAAAGCCATTGACTGCCTCGCTTGTGGGAAGGCCCCTGGAAGCGACGGCATCCCACCTGAAGTCCTCAAGAGCGGGAAACCAGTACTACTCCAGCCCTTGCATGAACCCCTCTGCCTCTGCTGGGAACAGGGACACATCCCCCAGGACATGTGAGAAACTAACATCATCACTTTGTACAAGAACAAAGGAGACCGTAGCGACTGCAACAACTACTGGGGCATCTCCCTCTTCAGCATTGTCGGAAAGGCTATTGCCCGTGTCGCCCTGGTGCACTTGCAGACACTAGCCTCCCACATATACCCAGAATCCCAGTGTGGCTTCCGAACTGGCCGGTCAACTGTAGACATGATCTTCTCATTGCACTAGCTGCAGGAGAAGTGTCATGAGCAGCAGATGCCCCACTACATCGCTTTCATAGACCTGACATTGGCGTTTGACCTGGTCAGCCAGAGCAGACTTTTCAGGCTTCTGCAGAAGATCGTCCTCCCTCCATTACTGCTTGCTGTCATCATGTCGTTCCACAAGAACATGCACAGCACAGTGTGCTTTAACAGTGCAATGTCGAAGGCCTTCCCAGTCAGCAGTGGAGTGAAGCAAGGCTGCATCCTTGCGCTGACATTCTTTGACATCTTCATCTCCATGCTCCTCCAGTACGCCTTCAAGGACTGCAGCAAGGGAGTGTACATCCACACCAGGCTCCCCTCCCACCATCTCCATCAATGGGTACAACCTCAAAGTTGTTGAGAACTACACATACCTTGGGTCCACCATCTCCAGCTCGCTCTCCATTGATGCTGAGGTGAATGGCAGGATTACCAAGGCATCAGCAGTTATGACCAGACTGAATCAGAGGGTCTGGAACAGCCCCAACCTCACTGAGAAAACCAAACTGTGCGTCTACCAGGCCTGCGTGCTCAGCACACTCCTCTATAGCAGCGAGGCATGGACCACCTATGCGAGCCATGAAAGGAAACTCAACAGGTTCCACCTGAGATGACTGCGGCACATTCTGCGCATCCAGTGGCAGGACAAAGTACTCAACACAGAGGATCTGGAACATGCCAGCATGAACAGCATGTTCTCCATTCTCAGCGAGAGGTGCCTTCGCTGACTCGGCCATGTTAAGAGAATGGATCCAGGCCGCATTCCCAAAGACCTGATATACGGCTAGCTAGCAGAAGGCACATGACTGACTAGATGGCCACATCTGCGTTACAAAGACATCTGCAAGAAGGAAATGAAGACAACCAACATCAACGTCAATGACCGGGAGAGCTGTACTGACAACCGCTCCACCTGGCGCCTTGCTGTCAGACAGGGCGTTCAGAAAGCTGAGGAAGCGAGAAACACAAACCTTGCTACAAAGAGAGCCAGGAGGACGGTGTAACAACAACAGCCTCAACAAGCATCAACGTTCACCTGCAGCAAGTGCAACAGAGACTGTCACTCTAAGGTCGGACTCTTCAGCCACTCGTGAAGGTGCAGATAGAACACCCAACTGGAAGCTACACCATTGTCTCCCAAAGACGGACGGATGCCGAAGACGACTCCTTGTTGATTACTTGTTGAACCTATATGTTATGATTCCTTCTAGTTGGCATGGTATAATTTTCCTTATAGTTGCTGTTTAGTTCAGTGCACATCATTTTATTAAATCCATTGTTGGATTTTATGTGCAAGAGTTTGGTATCAAGTTTAAACATTCTCCAATTACATTAAAATAAACATCTCATCCACTAAATTGCTTTTAGTGACTTCATCGTAATCTAATACCAAACCGGATCATGCTGTTACACCTTTACAATCTACAATCATGGAGAAAAGTTAAAAACACAGTATAGACATGCATAACACTGCTGAAAACATCCAACATAACAGTCCAGCAAAAAAGTACCACCAGAAAAAATACCGCATTAAACCTGATATTGGTAATACCGCGCACCTCTAATACCAGCTGACTCCAATATGCCTCAGACTGAGACATTACTTCAAAGACCAGGCTCATGGACTTTTGGGGCTTTGGAGTTGTGGATTTTGGGACTGAAAGGAAACTCCTGTGTTGCTTGATTTCTCACCTCCTCATTTTCCTCCAAGGATAAGGGAATGGAACAAGAGCAAATGGAGGATTGCTGTAAGATGTAGTTTGAGAGAGGAAGACAATAGTTTGTCTCTTTTTATGAGGTCCAGGTTACTTAAGACCATTAGGGTGTAACAATCATGTGGTGAGCAACACTACTATCTTGGCAATACAGGGTACTGAATCCAAGGCATATTCACTTCTGGCCTTCTCAAGTAGGCATACAATTAGTAGTAGGAAGTAAGTGGAAAGAACGTTTCTGACAAACTTAGCCATGGTGTTACACACTTTATAAAACAGTGGAGTAGACATGTTGAAGACAACTATATCCTTGTCTAGACTAGGCATGTCTGAATAATAAACATCGGAATTGATTTGTGCGAGTGAGGTGAAAGAGTTGCTAGCACCCGTCTCAATGAAAAGAAGGCTCATGAATTACCGGGTTTGTGAATTTCATCCAGTAGATGCTTGGCAATTTCTACAACATTTGATAATTGTGGAAAAATTCTGAAGGGCGGTCTTCATCACCATCACCTATGTCCACTGAGGCCCTGACTTTGCAAGTATAATTTGCTGTCAGTGGACGAGGGCATTCAGATGGAGGAAATATTCTGTAAATTTCTTTGATTGCCGCCTTAAAATCAAACTTCATCTTTTTCAGGGTTGCATCAGAACATTCAGACACATCGATATCTCCCATTTCATTGACTGATTGTACTCCTTTAATATGCTCTGACTCTAGGGATATAGAATGACATGTAGCATTGTCGGACATGCTATTAGTGCGTGGTCCAGGCGGTGACTGTCGGCCTGGTGTGGTTTGTTGGGTAGGGACTGATAGCTCCGAACGTGTATTGTTTATATCATGGATATGATTGGCCTTTTGTCACTGTAGGAACTGTTAACAGATGTGGTTAACCATCTGGACAGTTCATCTGGCCACAAAGACAGATTAAGGAATGCCCAAACTGTATACTGATTATCCATAAGACTGAACAATTCTATATAGGAACATATACTAAGTGTGCTGAACAGTTTGTGTTTTCCTTCAATTTTCATGGCAACACTCTCAACGATAGAGTTTGTTGCAAATTGCCTCTAATTCACAGCGTTGATTGCACCTGACGTCATTATCGCCCAAAACTGGGGTGGAGATGGCATATCAACGTTACTCATAATCTGATTAAAGAATCCAAAGTCCGAGGAATGCTAAGAATTTCATGCATGGACGACTTGAGCGCAAATGTTTTACAGGGCCCTTCAATTGCCTTTTCAAGAGTTTTGACAATACGTCTTCCGTAATGTAAGCACAATGCATGCATGTAGAAAAGCACTTTGTGCAGGTTGGGCACATCTCATGGTTATCTTTCAGGACTTTAAAGTGCATACTCTTCTTGCACTTCGTTGACACCTCTGCAATGCAAAAGAGAACAAAAACACAAAGTGGTAACACCAAAGATACAAAATGTTTTTAAAGAGAAAAACATGTGTTACTGAGACAACCTAAGAAGTGTATAACAACTGAAATTCAACAGCTCAATACAATACACAAGTTAAGGTAAAACAAAGTGTAACTGATCCATTTCACATGGACAATAACAACTGGCCGATATTACAAAATATAAACAGATTCACTGGGAAACATGTAAATGTTGTACACACAATATATAGCAACTTTTTCTTTATGACATTCTATACCACTGAAATTAAATAATGGATGGTCAAATTTCATAAAAAGTTAAACAGATTCTTGGACACAATGTTCAAAGTTGCATTCCAAAGTATAAACTCTATACCGATGGCCGCTTAGTGGGACCAAGAAAGGTAACTTGTAAGAGTTAATTACCTTCAGAGGTAGGAGAGTGTAATCCATACTGTTAATGTGATTGGGTAATGTATATAACAGGAGACAATTAAGATCTGACAAAATGCAAAGAAAACTGTCCTTAACTGGTACAAACATTTGGCATTGCCAGAATAACCTCATGTACTAAATAATAATAACGAATGTGTCGAATTATTCAAACAGTTCTATGAATGAATTAGTAATAATTTGTATGACAAGGACTTTGTTGTGATCTTCATGTTAGTTACCAAGCAGGTACAGAAAATGTTCTAAACAACTGACAAATTACTGTAAACATATAGCACGTAGCTCCTATTCCACAGAAAATGAAAGATGCATAAAGGCTAAGAAAAGGTTTTATCATGTCCTATTATCCCATATTGTTTTATGAAACAGAAATCTGATCTTATAAGACCCTGCATTTTCTATTTCTGCTGCCTATTATTATACATTCGCTTTTCTCAACATGAACATGCTTTTTTGCTTGTTAATTCTACCATAATATTTTGGGGAAAGATTTTTATATATCACTTACCCTTTTTGTTGCTCCTGGGAAGTACATGTTAATGAACTCATGCAGTCTGTCCTGGGATGTTGAGAGGCCAGACATATACAATTTTACTGTATAACCTTCTCCAAACCTTAAAATGGTACATAAGTATTCTTAAATATTAATGCAAAGTTGTAAAATGTATGACAGATAATTATGAATATGCGAAAGACTTAAGTTAAATATGTTGCCATTTAAAACACGGTGTAGATCATGTAAATAATAATCTTTTATACTGATCTGATCTTGATTTTGATGGATGAGGTGTTTAATAGGGCCTCATTAAATCCTTATGATACCCGGTACAGCTCCATATACACTTTTATAATAAGAAATGCTTTGTAAAAATCAATCCTTCATATTGTAAGCTGTTTTACCTCTGGTTTTGATGAAGAAACTATAGATGCATTTAAAATTATGAATACTGCCATTTCTGAAGTTTGCAAATCCCATAAAGCTGAAATTTGGCATGGTTTCCCCAGATATAGGAACAATTATCAATTATTGGAACAATATTTGCAATGTAGAATAGAAATGTTAGTTTTTGTTCGTAAATACTTCTTGATTCTGTTGATCAGGAACATTTTGAATGTACTTTGCAAACCACATCAATATGGTTAGCCAGTTGTAAAATTATTTACAGACACACACGCAAGCTTTTGTTTAACATTTTCTAACTGACAGTTATTGATTACAAGGAAATCTTTTGGGTTCCATAATTAATGAACATTTGTGATGTTCCCAAAATCATACATTTTGTTTCACCTTCATTTATTACCATCTTATTTTATGGACTCCAATAAGTCTGACTCTGATCTTGTTTGTATAACTTTAATATCAGAACTATATAATACAATGCTGCATCATCTGAAAACAAAACTCTGTTTATGAATTCATTATTAAATGGAAGACCAGTTACATAAATAAGAATGAGGTGAGGACCTAAAACATAGCTTTTGAGGCACCTCAGAATGAACAGTCAAGTCTGTGAGATGTGAGATACTACAGCCTATGGTTAGTCATTGAGACCATTGTTTTAAACAAGAAATATAAAAATGTAATCATTCAGCTTTTGCATCAGGATTCCACGATCATCTGTTTTAAGGCTTTCTTGAAATCAACAAAAAGAATACCAAAGAACCATTATCCATTTCTTGTAGCCATAGATCTGTTCATTTGGTGCATTCTGTCCGGCATGAATAATATTTTCTAAATCTGTACGAAATAGTATACAATCTCTCTCTCTCTCTCTCTCTCTCTCTATATATATATATATATCTATATAAGCATTGGAGCTAAATGAGGTAAAATATTTGAATGCAGTATAACCATGGAAACATTTTAAATTTCAAATTCACTTACTTGTGTTTCAGTTGCTGAGGACTGCCCAGACACTTCAGTTGACCATTAACCATAATGGCGAGCTTACCACAAAGAATGTCACACTCTTCCATGCTGCAAAGGTATCAACAGGATAGAATGTCGTGTTTACCAATCACGTGATCTCTAGAAAGCATTCAATATGATGAAGATTGTGGCTTTTTCACTCTATTTAAGATGCAGTTACAATCTGTGTCTCTGTCATTATTGTCAAGAATCTATTTTATTATTGAGCTTGGCATGCATACATGCTGTGTGTGTGTGTGTGTGTGTGTATATATATAAATTATAAAATAAACAACACCAACACGTAGAATGTGTGACCGGTTTCGCTTTATTGCTTCATCAGACTGAATTCAAAATGAATTCAATATCATTGCTTACGTCATTAAATATACTCTGTTACTAAGTGATAAATAATATAAACAATATGATATAAACAAGATGATGTCATACTTACATTTTTAACCTGTCTTACTCTTTAACGAATCGTTGATATGGAAATATGCATTTATAGCACATATTAATATTTAAAAACAAATACACATAAAACTAGATCATAAAGATACATATATCTCTATTGAACACAATTTCATAAACTTTTATGGATAAATAGAGATAAACAGTTTCATTTATATTTTATTATGTATAAGCACATTTTATTAAAAAAAAAAAAAAAATAACGAATGTTCGATAGTTTATCAGAACTCAAATTATATAATAAAAAAATATTAAAACATTATGGTGTGCATAATACTTATTAGCATAAAATAAATAAGTATGTATAAATAATTAATCATAATATATTCAGACTTAATTTTGAAATGGCCTTCATTTTTAAAGAATTATTAAACCTTTTCTTATGATATTAATTATACTTTCACTAATTAAGTTATTAAGTAAATTAAAATAATATCAAATAATATAAAAATATTATTAACTAATTGTAAACGGGACATAATTCAAAAAAAATTATTTTGATTAATGAATGTCGTATATGGTTTTGGAATTTAGACCTTTTGGATATACCGTATTAAGACGGTGAATCCAATAGGTTTCCTTTAACAGACGTTCCATCTCAGAATCAACTATAACAATGGGTTGAAAGGAGAAATCTTGCAAAGTATGGGAACTCTTGTTAAAATGTGTGGCAACATGAGAAGAAAATGATTGATCGATATAATTTTTTACATCTGATCTATGTTGGTTCATACGTTTAGATATTTGTTGACTGGTTTGTCCAATATATTGGATGCTACACTTTTTGCATGTGATCAAATAAATAACATTTGATGTTGCACAATTAGTGTCACAACGCATATTAAAAGCTTCTTTCGTATTATTACTATTGAAAGAAGTATTTTCATTAATAAAAGAACAGTGCGAACATCTAGGTCTTTTACATTTAGTTGATGATCCCTTTTTATAAAATGTTTTTTCTAATTTAGAATTAATTAGGAAATCTTTAAGATTTTTAGGCCTTTTATAAGCAAGTGTGGGTTTGCTTTCGTGTAGCAATTTAACACTTGCTTTACATGATAATTTTAATAAATCCCAATATTTATTGATAATCTTACCTATATTAGGCAAACTTGGATTATATTCAATAACAAAAGGAATAATATCTTCATTTCTATTTTTGATTTTACATTCTAACGATTCAAGTTGCGTAAGAGAAGATACTATTTGGAAAGCAGTATTAATGATGTCAATAGGGTAATTTCTATTTTAAAAATGCTGACCTAACTCTGTCAAGGATGATTTAAAAACAGTGTCATCCGAAATAATTCTTCTATATCTTTTTGCTTGACTGTATGGTATCCCGTTTTTACATGATTTAGGATGACATGAAGAATATTCAACATATTGATGTTTTTAACATGAACCATTGTGGCGATGTCATTATTTTCATTTTTCACGACTTCTACGTCCAAAAATGATACTTTAGTTTTAGACCCATTGAACGTAAATTTTATTGTTGGATGTAATTTGTTTAAACAGTCTATAAAATCATAAAGGTCTTCTAATGGATAATTCCAAATCATAAAAATGTCGTCTAAAAATCTTAACCATACATCTGGTTTTAAGAGTCTTTTATCTAGAAAGTCATTTTCTAATTTCCCCATAAATAAAGATGCATAAGAAGGTGTCATAGGACTACCCATTGCTGTTCCCAACTTTTGGAGATAGTTTGTATTACCAAATTGAAAAAAGTTATTTTCAAGTACAAGTTTTAACAAGTTACAAACATGTTCTTTTGATAGTTTACATGTATATTCGTTTTGTTCAAGATAATATTTACATACTTCGATACCATCATTGTGTGGTATATTCATGTAAAGTGAAACCACATCAAGTGTAACCAGGAATGAATTTTCAGTTAGTTTTGGTAAAGATTTTAATTTGGTAATGAAATCAAAAGTATCTTTAACATATGAAGGTAATGATTTCATCAGTGGTTGTAAAATATGATCAATATATTGCGATATGTTATTTGTAATTGAGCTACATGTAGAAATAATGGGTCTACCTGGATATCCTAAAGGTAGTGACTTATCAACCGTTTTATGTATTTTGGGTAAAATATAAAACTGAGGTGTGCATATTTTATTTGGGAAAATATCTAGTTCATCATATATGGAACAATTCTGTATAGAGATTTCATTAATACATTTGCTTATTTTTGCTTTAATTTCTTCAGAAGGATTATAGGAAAGTTTTGCATAATATACTTCATCATTTAATTGTCTTTCTACTTCTTTAATATAATATAAAAATAGGTTTAATAATTCTTTAAAAATGAAAGGCCATTTCAAAATTAAGTCTGAATATATTATGATTAATTATTTATACATACTTATTTATTTTATGCTAATAAGTATTATGCACACCATAACGTTTTAATATTTTTTTATTATATAATTTGAGTTCTGATAAACTATTGAACATTCATTATAATTTTTTTAATTTTTGTAATTTTTTTTTTTTTTTTTTAAATGTGCTTATTGCATAATAAAAATATAAATAAAACTGTTTATATCTATTTATCCATAAAAGGGTGTGTATACATATATAGATATATATATATATATATATATATATATATATATATATATAATAAGTCAGGGGAAATATAAGAAAACATGTTATGACTCCTGGTGATATAAGAAACAGTTTCCTTTACGTTGAAAAGAATAAAAATAGATTTAAGCTGGGAATATTTCTTAATATGCAATAATAATTATGCGTAAGTATTAAATCAGAAGTTAGTATGCAAACCATTCAATTTATTGCAGTGATCAGGAAATATAAAAGAAATAAAAGTGCATTTTGCTTACAAAATGTTGTGACTTTGCTTCAATTAATTGAAAAATTACATGAATGAAACAACTGAATGCAATGCAATATTGTTATTAAACATTTGTTCTTTCTATCAGAAGTATAGTACCTATGTGATGTTAAAAGTATAGATTGTCCCTTCTGCAAGGCTGCCCTGAGACAGTTCCATGTCAAACGTTTGGATGCTGGATCCATGCCGGTAGTGGGTTCATCCTGGACATACAAAACCTTATTACGGTAATGGCATGATGGGCATATTAAAGTGTCTAAACAAATTAGTGTCTCATCCTATATCTTTCCAAAGTTCATTAAATTGTGAAGAATGAGAAACATTACTCAGAAGCAAAACAATAACAACGATTTGACATGAAGACTAATGCCATGCCCACAAAGAAGATCAAGAAAAAGAACTTTTGAAATTGTATAAATAGACTACTAAGTACATGCAACATTCTTCGTAAAAAAAAAATGGATTTAGTTATTCAAATCATGTATTAAATAATATGTATTATTCTGGCATTTTTAAATCGTTGATGAAGCAAGGTGCATGAAGCAAGCATTATCAGTTACTGCATTTGTATGGGAAAATATGAAAGAGATTTTTCGGTCTAACACTACATGACCTTTAAAAGTGCAGTATTAGTCAACAACAATGAGTTCATATTTTTTTCATACAAATGCAGTAACCTTTTTATTATATACTCATTTTGTTTTCCTACCTAAGGCTTAATAATTTAAAGGAATATACTACAAGAAACAAATTAACTGAATTTAAGCTGTTTTTCACAATAAATACACAACCCTAGATTCATCAATGCATGGTAACAATATTAAAGTGCACATAGCACCATCCAGTGACCACTAAACTTTGTAGAATGCTTGAAAAAATTCTTCTTTTGGTCTATTTGAACATAAAATTTAAATTTGACAAAAACTATATTATCAATCATCCAATGCCAAACTTGGAGGATAGAAGATATTTCCATCAAAAGGCATAACTAGCTATGAAGACCTAACTGATGTTATTAGTACATTTTAAAAACATAGAATAAAAGACTCTGACTTCACTTTGATTACAGTGTAAAACAGAAAACAAAACAAAAAAAAAAAAAAAAAAACCCAAACAAACAAAGACAGAAACAGAAATAACACATACAGAATTAAGTTCTTAATGTGGGACATTATCATTTATATACATGTAGGAGTCATTTATTGTTACTTTACTTAGCTCATATACATTCACTTGAATCCATGTCCTCTGATGTTTACTTTCATTCATCAGTACTTTAACTTGAATAAAATTAACTATGACTCTGTTGTTACACAATCAAAAGACATGACATGACCTCTCTTTCTCTCTCTCTCTCCTGACTGCTCCAGTGGCCTAGTGGTTACAGCATCTGCCATGATTGCGGGAGGTCGCAGGTTCAAACCCCAGTTGAGTCATACCAGGGACTTATAAAAATGGTACTAACAGCTGCCTCGCTAGGCACTCAGCATTAAGAGGTTAGTGTTAGGACTGGTTGGCCTGGTGTCAGAATAATTTGACTGGGTGGGACATCATGCTACATGTCTGCAGCTTGCAGCATGATGCCCCAGTTCTAAACATCACTCTAAACTGTCACACTGCAGACATTGTAGTTGTATGACTGAAAAACTGTTAAAGCTACTTTAAAAATCCAAATCACACACTCCTTCTCACTCTCCATTGTTGTGATCCATAAATTCACTTAATGTCATATTTTATTATGCCTTTGATATATTTTCTTTCTTTCTTTGGAAAAGGATATTTATTGAGTCATAAGATTTTGTATCCTGACCACACTGTGCATACATTTTGAGGCAAACAATAAACTGAGTGTAATATAAAACATGATTAATTGAAAGGTGTGTGTGTGTGTGTGTGTGTGTGTGTGTGTGTGATTTGGATTTCTGACATAGCTTTAACAATTTTTCAGTTATATCGCTATGATGTCTGCAGTGTGGCAGTTTATAGTGATGTCTAGCACTGGGACATCATGCCACAGACATGTAACATGATGTCCCACCCCGTCACATTATCCTGACACCAGGCCGACCAGACCTAACACTAACCTCTTAATGCTGAACGCCAAGAGTGGCAGCTGTTAGTACCATTTTTGTAAGTCTTTTGTGTGACTCAGACGGGGATCGAACCCACGACCTCCTGCATCCGAGGTAGACGCTAAAAGAAAAATGACACATACTGATATGTGTGCATAGAATTAATTCAACATGCTCCAAATTTTATCAAGGACTTTGAAATAATACTTCAACAGCATACATGCACACATGCACATACATGCATACATACATACATACCTACAGTCACACACACACACACACACACATACATACATACATACATATAGTTGTGTTAGTGACATCAAATCCTCACCTAACTGCATACAAAGTTCTTACCAGCAAAATAACAGGAGGATCTCCAATAAGAGCAATTGCCAGGGAAACCTTCCTTTTCGTTCCACCACTGCAGGTTTTGATCACTTTGTTACAGATGGGCTTCAGCTGTAGTGATGACATTACTTTCTCTACAGCCTGTCAAATGAAAGTATGGACAGTGAAAGATAACTTATGGAAATTAGCTGATATGGTTATTAACCAATGTTCATTAACCAATTTTTTTTCATTCAGAATTGCTTTCCTTCTTCTTAAACATGGCAATAAAGTATCCTGATAACATGATTAATGCTTTTAACATAAATATATATCACTTAGAAGAAAATAGATGTTCACAATATAACTTTTGGTCTAGTAACCAGATCTAATACCTTAATGTACATGCTTAAGTCACATTCTGATCATGTATATAATGTTTTCTGTTTCCTTGATCCAATGCATGTATACATTGAAGGAACTGAACCAAAAATGAGAACCTCATGAATAGAATTACAAAGACTTTATAACATGCAGAAGTGCAACGAATGCATTTTTGACTGCGTGCATATCAGAAGTATGTCGGCGGTGCTGAGAACATTTCCACGTTGGTCATCAGAATTAAAGCTACAAGCATCTATCATATTTATTCTATATTTTTTGGCAACCTTGTGTATGGAAAATGCACTGTAAAATGAATATACATGTACGTTTTTTTGTCACTGTAGGTCCACTGGCAAGTAATGCTGACATAATTATTGGTAATTGTTCATCTGAATGGAGTCAAGTAATAGCAAAAGTTGTACTAATACCATTTTAACATGTGGGGTAGTTATTCCCTTGAGAGCTGCATGACAGTAAAGTAATTCTGAGATTGTAAGGAATTTGTCAAGAGCATCAACTTGGGGACAATATCCTATGTTGACACCAATGCTTGAATCACAACGTCTGATCCTGGAATGAAAATGAGTTCACATTTGAGAGAAATAATAATTAGTCAAATGCAATTGGTCTAAGAAGATGTATGGCGATATGAATATTCATTCTTTCAAAGCCTAAGAAATCTTAAATTATCTGTGTGTGTGTGTGTGTGTGTGTGTGTGTGTGTGTGTGTGTGTGTGTGTGTGTGTGTGTGTGTGTGTGTGTGTGTGTGTGTGTGTGTGTGTGTGTGTGTG
>JAECUM010002506.1:0-65000 GCA_016617855.1 Megalonaias nervosa
CTGTATGGTGACGACGAGTCAACTGAAATTGTGTTGTCAAGTTTATCTCTGATGGTTTGTACTTTGTCACGGAAGAAATTTGCAAACAGGTCCGGAAGGTCGACTAGAGAGAAGGTAGCTCGAAGTGGTGTACATTTGTTCCTTGACATTAGCTTGTTAGTAATCTGAAATAGCTCTTTGCAGCTGGAAATAAGCTGCGTGGCTGCGCAGCCGCTCATCTTAGAGGGAACATTGACCATCTGGCGATTTTTTTTATTGGCCACATTGTTGGCTGTTTAAACTTGTATATACAACCATTGGTTTGGAGTGGAGAAATTCATTGGCCCCATGAAAGGAAGCCATAAAGTTGATATAAAATGCACTGAAATTTATCTATTTATTACGTAAACAAATTCTTTGTCCATATTGACAAACCATCTTAACAATGCATTGTTATATCATAATCTGCTTATGTTGACATCTAGCATGAGTACTGTATGTTTTGAGATATCCGCTTTTTTTTCAAATTTACATTTCTGGTAGCGGAGATCAACCAGATGAGGCATTATCTCATAATCTATCTTCGTTGGATTTTCGGCCGCTCGCTAGTAATTAATATATTTACATAGACTGACATTTGTATGTGGATGGTATGTAAAATTCCCCTTTTTTTCACTCAGAATTAAATCCTTCAGAACATTTCACGTTTTCTGTAGTAATCCCTGTCATCAGACCAGAACACCTGCGTCTTTATCGTCGATAGACCCTTTCTTTAAATTTCTGATGCATGCATGGAAGGCAGCATCACTCCACTACCATAAATGTAAAAAAAAACAAAAAAAAAACCTCTCACTTGTCTATTCAATAGGTTGACCATACGACGCCCAATTCATTTTTTAAAAAAAAAGTACCCAGAGAAAATAGTAGCTGAAATTTCAAAGAAAACATTACCTTTGAAGCACCGATTATGAAACATACTAAGCAAATGGGAAAAAAATCAGTCTCAATCATGCAATACAATTTTTTGATGTTGTCACCACAATAAGAAACGGGCATCTGTTTGGTTCTCCAAAGCTGTCCTTTAGCGGTGACTTCAATAACGCATGCACCCTTCATCAAAGAAAGCTGACTACAATCTTCAATAAAAACAAAGAACTTTTCTTCAAAGGAAGCCATTACCGAACTTAAATAAAAGCAATGGAATCTGATGGATTGTTTCATTTTCCAACATTACTGGAACATTTTTATTATGCTTACGAACTCTACCGATGGCGTTTAAAAAGTAAACTTTTACCGACTTCAGACGTACTTAAAAGTAAATGTGCTTCATCATTCGTTACATGATTGTGCTATTGTTTTCCACTGAATTCAGACCTATATGACTTGGGACAAAATTATTGAATATTTTAAATGTGTGTGTGCATATTTTCGATGGAATTACTTGTATTGTGGATTCAATGTATGTGACGTGATTCGGGGGTGAGTACACGGTGTTGATACTTTATTCATTGATATGCATTAGACATGTATATATAAACAGTATACACGTATATGTACCAATGTGTGGTTCTCTGAATAAAGTAAAATATTATATATGCCTTCTCTGTTTTCACTACAGGTGTATTTCTATTTAATATGCATTGATTTAAGATGAAAACTGTGCCAATGAAGCACGTATTTTTGTACCCGCATTTATTACCTACCACCCACCCCCGCACATTTTTTCGGGTACATGCATCATTTTCTTCTGATAACTGACCTAGTTGCTTATAACACAGTTCGGTCTATAACATGGTCGGGTTCTATGGCTCCCAACTACTGTGTTATAGCGGGGTCACACTGTGTTTATATATATATATATATATATATATATATATATATATATATATATATATATATATATATATATAAGAGATAGTCACAGTCCTAACAACAATCTGCAACAAGATATGGCAGACAGGAGAATGGCCTATCACATGGACTTAATCCTTGGTCATCTTGTTCCCCAAGAAAGGAAACCTACAGCTATGCTAAAACTACAGAACCATCAGTTTGATCAGTCACCTGAACAAAGTCATGCTGAAGATAATTCTCAACAGACTAAAGCCTCAAGCAGAGAAAATTATTGCTAAAGAGCAGGCAGGCTTCTGAGCAGGAAGGAGCACTGCAAAACAAATCTTCAATCGCAGACTCCTTTTTGAGAAATACCTTCAGCATCAGCAGAATGATTATAACATCAACTCAAACCTGTTGCAGGTTGTTGAACACCTCTATGACAAAGCCACCAGTGCTGTCCTCATCAATGGCAGCAGAGGAGATTAGTTACGAACAACAGTTGAAGTCAGACAGGGATGTATACTGTCACCAACACTCTTCAACATTTTCCTGGAAAGGATCATGGAGGATGCCTTGCTTGACCACAAGGGCACTGTCAGCATTGGAGGAAGAACAATCACCAACCTTTGCTTCGCAGATGATATTTATGGGTTTAGCAGGAGATGAAAAAGAACTGGCTGACTTGGTTGAGTGCCTCAACACAACCTCCACAGCATACAATATGGAGATTAGCACCGAAAAACCAAAATGATGACAAACAACACCAATGACATCAGTGCAGAAATAAAGGTCAGTGGACAGAAGCTGGAAAGAGTCACAAGCTTTAAGTACTTGGGATCAATGATCACAGATGAGGGCTCCAACAACTTTGCAGGATTGCCCAGACAACAGCAGCAATAACAAGGTTGTGACCAACATTGCCTTTGGTTCCAAAATAAGGCTGATGCACTCAGTTGTCATATCCATCTTTCTGTATGCTTGTGAAACATGGATGCTCACATCATATCTACAAAGAAGGATTCAAACCTTCGAAATGAGATGCTACTGCAAGATCTTGGGCATCTCATACATTGACAATGTAATCAATGAAGAAGTCCAGAACAGGATCCAACGAGCCATCGGATCCTATGAAGACCTCTTGACCACTGTAAAAAAGTGCAAACTGAAGTGGAATGTTCATGTCTCAAGATCATCTGGACTGGCAAAAAAACAATCTTGCAAGGCAAAGTGCGAGGGTGCAGAAGAAGAGGCAGACAGAAAAAGAGGTGGGAAGACAACATTAAGAAGTGGACATGCATGGGATTTGGAGATTCGCAAAGGGCAGTAGAGAACAGGGAAAGATGGAGAGAATTGGTTGTCAAGTCAACTGTGGTGCCCCCCCCAACCACCATGAGAGAGACAGGGTTCAAGCTAGACTTGAAATTTAGATAGAAATGACTTTTGGACAGAACAGGGAGAAGTGAGCTAAACAGGGAGAAGTGGAAGCAATGCAAGATATATATATGCATGTGTGTGTTTTCATTCTCTTATTTGAATTATGCCCTCTATTTGTCAGTATGCATATCTGCATTTAGCACTGGTTTTAAGTAATATTTTATTTTCAAGTAGAAACTGAGTTGTATGTATATTATAAACATCTATGCATAGAAAAATTATCATATTCATATGCAGTGTATTTTGGCCACATGACTTGAGAGCACTGTAGAAGCTATACATTTTAATGAATTTTATAAAAATTATCATATTCATATGCAGTGTATTTTGGCCACATGACTTGAGAGCACTGTAGAAGCTATACATTGTAATGAATTGTAACTGATAGGACTAACTAGATTACAGTATTGTAATTGCAAGTTAGTAAAAATGCTGAGGACTGTTCCATTAAAACATACATGGGACCCAGGGAAGGCACTTTTAAAGTGGGGTACTCACCAATAGATGCAATTTAGAATTTTCTTGTCATTTTAATATGAACTCTGTGAAATTGAATTACCCTGGCATATATTTTTAAAAATCTGCCTTCCATGGATACCACATATGTTTAAATGGAACAGCCCTGAATCGATTACAAGAATTTTATATATATAATATATGAAAGTACACTATAAAATGGCAGTTGAAAAAAATTTGTAAACTTGTTTGAAACAAACCTTGTAACATGTAGATGAGAACAAATATATACATGCCTTCATACCATTTTGTTTGTCTAAATTTCTTTGTTGCAGATAAAACATTACCATTATTAAATACTCAGTAACATGATGAAGCATTAAAGTTGGTATATGAATGAACTAAAACCTTTCTAACCGCCAACATGAGTGCATCTTTTTTCAGAAAGTGGCTTTCTTAATGTAACCACTCACAACAGTTAATTGATAGGATTGCAAATTTATGGTTTTATTATTTGTTTAGGCATGTTTAGTAATGTCAGGCATTGTTTAAACAGTATTTGCTTCGCTACTTTTTTTCCATGTTTTCACAAAAATGAGTGAAAACAATTTTGACCTAACAGCGCTTCTCGAATTCTACAACAAAGCATCGTCCCATATGTTGGGACCTACATACAGGGTTTGACACAAATGCAGGTCTGCTGGCTCAAGGCCACCCGATTTTCAGAAGGACCACCACTTTCCTAAAGCTGGGTGGTCTGTGGGGCTTTCAATTTTAAATTGTGGATATTAAAAATATATCTATCCCATGTTATAGGATTGTATAAATCTTGCTTTTAATTATAAACTTGTCAAACATGGCAAAAATCGAAAGTGAAATGAAGTTAAAACAAAGATCATGCCTATGCCATTTAATCCAAATTGTCATTGTCATTGGGGCGTCTACCGTAAATTGTCTTTTGGGCACTTTTGTTAATCATATAAGAGCATCGAGTGTTTAGGCAATTGACTTTTTGTTATGTGGTTTTGCTTGTTTGAAAAATTTGGAGATTTTTTTTATAGTGTCTATCCGCTGCCTCCCATCCCCCAAAAAAGACAAGAAACTTGAAATATGTGTGTATGATAAAACCAAACAAGAATGACAATTCCAAGATACCTGGAAGCAGGAAGTTCTGAGGCTAACCCACAGTAAGAAGAACAATCTGGAACATTTGAAGTTGGCAGCAATAACTTTAAAATTTTTACAATCAGAACCCATGAGCTGAGACGGCAGCCCCTGGCTGTTTTGAAAGTGAGGAGTCTGTTATGTTGCTGAATAAAGCAGCCTTTGAAAAACTAAGTGTCATGTTTAGAAATGCTCATTTTGCCGAGAAACATAGATGCCCATATACTATGTGAAATTGTGTGAGCTGGACAAGGTTTGGAAATAAGCAGTACTTACCTGATGGACAAATAGTGTCAGAAATTTATCAGGGCTATTGCCGATGATCGTAAGGTTAGAACAGGACCATACAATTTCCTCCAGTTTTTTTTTCTCAGTTATTAGTGATAGCCCCTAATTACATGTTTAACAAAGGCAGAAATTATATATATTCTTTCGAGTGAAAGGTAAATGTTATAAACTTTCAATTTATATTATTGAATTTAAACTATTAAACAGAAATTTAAATTTATATCCATTTCATTTATAATACTGTAAGCTCTTAAGCCACCAATTTAACATTAAATCCGTTCTAGTTTATTTAATTTTGTTAATTCAGTAATTTAGTATTTCTTCTTAGGTTTAAATTCATTTTTTTGGTATAAATACTGTACCCAAGGTAGACAGTGAGAAACCATCAGTCGTGCTATAGCGGGCCTTATGGCATGGAGATATGGGAATGAATGGATGAAAAAGAATGTTGCAGTGGGAATGGATGGTGCATTTGACAGTGATGTTGCTTATGATGATGATGATTATGATGATGATAAATACCACGTACAAGATTTGTCAGCATTACAAAACAAAGTATATAAATTGTTGATGAATTTAATGTAAACTGTAATAAATTAACAACCTGGTATGCGTGCTTTATTTTTATATTGTATAAATTACACATTTTTCTTTAGTAAGTAGATCCGTAAACAAGAAGGACTTGCTATCAGTCAGAAGGACCACCAGTTTTTAAAAGCAGGAAGTCCTGTGGGCTTCCTATTTCAAAAAGTTAGTGTCAAACCCTGACATAATTGCATTTTTGTGCTATATCTTGCATAAAATAATATTTAAACTTTGCTTCCTATGAGTTAAATATTTCCCTTAATATATCCTACCCCCAAAATTCTATCGGTGGGTGATTTTATTGTCAGTGGGTCCTGAAAGGCCTAAATCACATCTAAGGGTGGCTACCCAATTTCAAAACTGCCTTCCCCTGGTCCCATGTATGTTTTAATGGAACAGTCCTTAGTAAAAGTGTTTTATTGACAATTATTCCAACACGATTTTAAAATGAGTATTCAGTCATTAAATGGACAAGTTCACTCCCCTCCCTCATGGTTTAATCTATGTCTAGCAAGGATGGCATCATTTTATATTGTTTTGGAGGTCCCTCGATAACTCGCGCCCTCACTTACAGTGCTATGTTGTTGGACCCGGTTGTGTGCGAGTTATCGTGGGAGAGGTGTAGATGATTGCATGCATCTCTCTTAGTGTCACATACTTTCAGCAAAAGAAATTACCATAGGATTTTTGGCATTTTTTATACAGACCTTTATACTTTGAATCATGAAACATATTGAGGGAATACACCTTGATGAGTACTACACCTCTTGCAGACCTGCCAACCCTCCCATTGTTTTTGTTGGAGAATCCTGGAAACTGACAGTTCCTCCCGCACTCCAGCATTTTTAGTTTTTCTTGCAGAAAAACAGTTTGAGTCATCAACAAAAAAATCATGAGAAAAATTTGTTTTGTTTTTAAAAAAAACAGTTTGAAACTTCCCTGCGAGTAGGATTGGAAATGCATAGAAGTTCTTTATAAGCTTGCTAAAGTTGTTGCAAAGTTGAATTCTTTTTGCAAGACAAGTTTCATTGTTGCCAGTAGTGGGCATGATGATTGTTGTCAACATTTCCAGTCACAAAGAAAGTTTTTAATCTTACTGTATATTTTTCTAGCCTTGATTTTATGCCTCAAATTGTAATTCGAGTGGCGGTATTAAATTGATGAGTATCTTTAGCAAAATTAGGATACACCGATAGATTGGTTTAATACTCTTTAAAGATCGATGAAATTCTCCCTGAAAAAATTGAAATCTCACTGAAAATTTGTCAAAATCTCCAACAAAGAGTATCATTGGAGTTGACAACTCAGACCACTTGACAGAATTAGGTCACTATGATCCATCATTCATGCTTCACAGACTGGATAGTTTTTTTTTTTAATTCATGCTGGAATCATTAATATAGATGATAGAATATATATCTATTAGTGCCACACGAATGTGAAAAAGGTCACTGTGGCCTACATATCACATTTTACTGGCATAGGTCAAGATTTTGCATTGATATCATGTCCACAGATTTTTTTATGTCTACACACCGTTCTATTTAGAATCATTTGGTGTGGGAATGCATCCTGATGATTACTATTCCTTCAGTGCAGAAGTATGTCATTATGGCTCATATTGTATGCTTCATTGACTTGACTTCAGCTTTATTTTGATGTTCATTTCTCAGGCATTGTAAATATATTTTTATTAGTACCTGATCCTTAACAGCAGTAGAAGCTCATTTTGACCTGTATTTCATATTTTACTGGCTTTGGTTGACTTTTTGCATGTAGCTCATGACCACAAAGATTTTACTGGTGGTAGGATAAAATACATTTTTAATGGCCATTAACAAAAATAAATGTAAGATTTTTATTAATTTAAAAAAAAATAATTGGTTTTTGTATGCATTCCGTTGACACATTACAGAGACCAGTCAGAACCAGTCTACTGGGGACCAGAACTACTCTACCAGTGGAACCATTTGTGCAACGATGTGTGCTGAGTAATCCCTTAAGACTAACATCTGTACAAAAATAGCTATAAATCAATTATCTTATTGTTGTAATTTTGGAGAGTTTAATGCCAAAGGTGGGATATTTATTAGGTGTTATTCTTTCAACATTTTTGACAGGTTTTCATAGCATCCACTCCCTGTTGAGGGGGCAGAGTGTGCTAACTTTGTACGTGCGCATACATTCTTGGTTAAGGTTTTGCATTTAGCTCAGTTTTTTTTTTGTACAATATAAATATTGATATGTCTGGAATCATGACAATTGGTGCTTCACCCATATCACAAAGGAGGTTGTGGTGACCTCTATTTCACAATTCATGGACTTCGGTTAAATTTTGATTTCATGATTCATATTCTTTGGTTAAATTTTGTGGTTGAGGTTTATTTCTTAAGCTATATTAATGCTAGAAAATCAAACTATGTGATTGTATACATTGTATACATCTCTATTAGTATCACACCTTTACTTCAATAGAATATCACTATGACCTATATTTCTCATGTTTCTGGCTTAGATCAAGTTATATACAAACACAGTGTGACCCCGTTATAACAAGGTCTGTTATAACACAAATTTGGGTAATAACACAATCATGGTGTGGTTCCCAAAATTTCACATGTATTTTTATTGTACACAAAAAAAGTTTTCTTTCTTACAAGTGCAAAAACTAATGTGTAAAAAATATATCACTTTGTTGAAGAGATTGCGTTTGAATTCTAATACAAGATGCTTATAGCATGGCTACTGAAATTTCATATGATTATATTTTTCTCTTACATGAAAAAATATTTTTTCTTCTTAAAAGTATGAAAAATATTGTGGAAAACATTTATTCAGGATCATGCTGGGCTTTGCCAATGTCAGAAATTGCTATTTTTATTCCTTATTGGTGACAAAATATATCATCTAGTGATTTTTTGGGTGGCATTGGTGGTTGTTTAAACTTGTATCTTGGGTTTGGAGTGGAGAAATTCAGAGGCACCATGAAAGGGAGCTGCAAACTTGACATAAAATAAACTGGAACCTATCTGTTGTTACATAATTAATTCAATGTTCATATTGACAAACCATCTTAAAAATGCATTGTTATATCATAATCCACTTAAGCTGACATCTGGCCTAAGTACTGTCTTCTGTGATACACTGAAATAGTCATGCAACCGGGACTAGTTACAATCAACCAACCTTTGAAGGCAGGAACAGTATCTGCTACAATCAACCAAGTGCTGTTGCCTGGCTAATTCCTTTTTTTTTAAATGTACCCAGAAAAAAATAGTTTTGCTGAACATTCATAGAAAACTGACTACTTTTGAAGCACTGATAATTTTTTCTAAATACTAAGCAAATGAAACAAAATCAGTCTCAATCAATGTTCTATAGTTATTTGATGTTGCTGCCACCTTAAGATATGGGCATTTATTTGGTCCTCCATAGCTTTCCTTTAGGGTAACTTCAGTAACACATGCACCCTTTATCAAAGAAACCAAACTACAATTCTCAGTAAACACAAAGAAGTTGGCACCAAACTTAAATAAAAGCAATGGAATCTAATAGATTGTTGCATTTTCCAAAGTGACTGGAACAATGTATTGTGCTGTTTAAGTTTCTTTTTTGCAGGAAAAAGTTTTATGCTTACGATTGCTACCAATGGCGGCATAAATGCAAATTTCTTTTGAAACCATAGATATCTGGCTGTCAAGTTAATTGAAGATGGGGTATCTAGCAAAGATGATTGCTAAAAGTTTTAATTTGTTCACGTTTTCATTTCTCTATGAATAGTCTCATCCCCTGGGTAGCCTTAGTAAGATGATACCCTGGGTAATCTTGGTAAGATAATAGCTGCCCCCCCACTGACCAAGATCTAGATTAGTTTAAGTACAATTACATGTAGTCTGTAACAACTATAGCCTCATGCTACTGGCAAAAATATCTTAGTGAACTGGATATAGATCAAATGAGGGCCAACATTTATATATATATATATATATATATATATATATATATATATATATTAGTTTTCTAACAGGTTGTAACTAATACATGGACCGCTGCAGTGGCCTAGTGGGTGGTTGTGGGTTCGAACCCTGGCCGAGTCATACCAAAGACTTTTTAAAAAAATGGTACTAACAGCTGCCTCGCTAGGCACTCAGCATTAAGAGGCTAGTGTTAGGACTGGTCAGCCTGGTGTCAGGATAATGTGACTGGGTGGGACATCATGCCTCATTGTCTGCGGCATGATGCCCCAGTGCTGGACGTCACTATAAACTGTCACACTGCAGACATGGTAGTAATATGACTGAAAAATTGTTAAAGCTATGTTAAAAATCTAAATCACATGCACACACACACACGCACTAATACATGAAATTTTATAATGTGATCTAGACTCAAATTCATGGAATTTTTTATATTCAAGTACAATACTTAATGAATTATAGATTGTAGTACACAAATGTCAGGTTGTGAGTAATACATGAATTTTATAACATGTGATCTAGACTCAAATTCATGGATTTTTTTATATACAGTACTTAATGAATTACGGATTGTACTACACAAATGTAAGTTGGCAATATACAAGTATATTTCAGACTAGTTTTGTTTTCATTTAATCATAGCATGTATTTTTGTGCTCACTTTTATTACACACACACACACACACACAGCAGCCATTTTTTTGGTACATGCATCATTTTCTTGAGCTGATTGATTTGGTTGGTTATAACATGGTTTGGTCCATATGTGATGGGACATGTAATGTTACTCTTGTCAGTCTGTACACTCATCCATCTGTCTGCCTAGATTAGTCTTGCATTTGGGTCAGTTTTCAGGCATTGGTACAGTAGTGACTCATTCATGCTTGTTTATCTCTTACCTAGATGCTGCTGCCATTTGAGGTGACAGAAGTGACACATCTTCTGATACAGGTGCTTGAGAGTCGGGAGATAAACTGGCAACTGTTTCTGTCTCTTGTCTCTGTGACTTTTGTTTGTTTACCAGAGTCAACCAAGATCTTCACAGGTAATGGCCAATAGTGAAGGTAACTGCATTATTGCTTTGCAAGCATAAGTAGATAACAAGACATATCAGATTTTCAGTGCTGTTGCCTGTTCGGGCATGATCGTCAGTGTTGAAGTGAATGGTGAGACATGGGGATTACTTTTCTGACTGACACAGTGACAAAATCAACAATGTTTATATTAAGTGTTAAAGATTTTGAAAGTCATGTATCTTCTATACACCTTATTGGGATCACATCACTTTTTTTCTGCAACAGAAAGCTTGTGCAGTGGATTTATGGCAGGTTCTAAATCACTGATTTCCCAAGGTTTTTACTTTTCTTTGACTTTATCATTTTCTTTCACAGGGCTGTTATTGTATTTTTTTAAATTGTATAAGCAGTATTCTATTTTATTATTAAATAGAGACAGAAGCTGAAGCCACTTCATTTTATGTCAGATATCTCCTAGGGTTCATAGCACCACAATATATTTAGGTTTTTTTTTGCTGTGTTTTGCTGCTAAATGTAAACAAAACTATTAATATTTTATCAGTCAACATCAGCACTATAATCTGGTAATTAAATATTAGCTTTTATGCATATTTGTTTAATGTTAATCTGTTGAAATAAAGAATTATTATCGATTTTATATTGTTCCAATGGACATGTCATGATAAGGTAACCAGTAGCTGTAATTTCCATTTGTTACCTTAAATCAGTTTGTGAGATAAGTAAAGTTAGAGAGAAATGGGAAAAACTGGAAGGTATTCAAATACTGATAACACTGAAAGAAAGAATAAATAAATACTGGTGTATGAAACTTAAATTCAGTACTTATTCAAACTGATCCTTTTGTACAATTGTTGTTGAAAAATTTGAAGACATCCTGAAAGCGCATTTCATTTTATCCATGCAGTTTTAGTCCAAAAGAACAGCAAACCTGTAAAATACTGTAACTATTGCTCGAGGCACTATTATTAATGAAACACTATCTGTATATTACACTAATTACCAAAGAGTATTGAAGTGTATAGGTGTACAAGGTAATTTTCACTGTACGTCTTCTTACAGTAAATGGTAAAAATGAAAATGAAAATGGTTTTGACTGATATCCAAGATGACCACCATAATCTAGTTATCTCTTTTTCTTATGAACTGATGGCCATATTGAAAAAGAGACCTTGTTTTATCTTGTGGTCAAACAAAAGGTCATTGCTTGCATTTGTGTTCTTGATGAAGCTTATAAACTCAGTGACTTGTACATCTGCAAATGAATTTTGACCAGAATTTTTATTTAGTTGTATTTCAGTGAACAAGTTCATTGTCTGTTTTCTGGCATTTCAAGGTCAAAGGTCTTGACTTGACTTTTTAGCTTTAGTGGTGTGTCAGCACGATAACATACACAAGATCCAATGGATTTTTTTTTTTATTAAACCCTGTTGTGGATATATTTATAGAATATCTTGAATGATTCCACATTACTAAAGTCATTTTTTGTTACATGGTAGTTATAGATTTGATCATACTTGGCATGTGAGTGTTTCTCCTTAGAATATGTTACCAATCACATTAACATCACTAAAGCCCTTCCCATGATAAAAATGAAGGGAAGTTACTCTTACAGATGACTTCCCCTTAATCCCGCTATCTGGCCATCAACATCCTAGATGTTTACCAGTTTAAGCTTTCACTCAGGTTGTTTAGATCACCAAATTAAGAATTTGACTGAAATCTGCCACTTTTAGCAGCAGGATTGCCTTTGGAAGCACCTCAACTAGAAGTTGCAATCTGTACATGTGCCAGTTTGTCAGGTTGAGGAGCACAATTGCTACTATGCTTCAAGCGGCAAGTGGACAGTAAAGAAGATTCTTTACATTAATCTTTTGGAAATGAAGACCAATATGAGACATGCAGCCAGGTTTAACAAGTGGACAAATCATGCAAAACTTTTACAGATTTGTGCATTTAGATAGCAGGTGATACATGAAACTCCTGCAAATTAGTTCAGTTGTAAATCATAAAAAGAAGGGGGCCCCGAGTGGCCGAGTGGTCTAAAGTGCTCTCCGTTACGGATCACTGCTGTCTCACCTCTGTCTGCGTGGGTTCGAGTCTAGGATTCGGCGAATGTGGATATGTGAGAAAGCTTGCCAGTAGCTTCTCGTGGGTCGGTGGTTCTTTCCGGGGATTTCCCGGTTTCTTCCTCCACCATTAATACTGGCCGCCATGTATAGCCTATCGTGTGCTGAAAAATGACGTTAAACCCCACAACAACAACAACAACAACATAAAAAGAAACTGCACAGTATTAAAGTTTTATTAACTATAAGATAAACTGAATAATTAAAAATCCTTACAAGAATTAAAAAGTGAGGATACGTATTTGCTCAAAATAACTCATATCCATTCCAAAGTATACAAATGTATGTTAATACAAAAGAATATTTGGAAATACTGCTAAATATTTAGAACAGATAAATGTTCCTGCTAAAATGGTACTGTAATTGATGCTCTTTCCTCACATTTGCACATGAGCTAACCTTGATCCTTTTCTGGAAGGTGAGGTTATAGTCAGGCATGACTGGAGGGAAAATTACTGATTCTTTTCAACTTCAATTTAGTGCTGATGCGAATGAGCAAAGTGAATGGCAAAATGACGAATTTCAAAGTGAAAAAGGGAGTTTCTCACCAAACAGAGGATGATAATTCTACAAAAAAGTGATGTCTGGTTAGATGAACAGCCAGAGAAGAAGCAAAAAATTTGATACAAAGTTTCAGAAATTTTGGCTTGTACAGTGCAAATGGCTACAATACGTAACCATCATGTTGTGTAATATTTGCAACAGGTGAGGGATAAATAACCCTTTTACATCAGAAATAAGCATTTGAATTTCAGGACATCAACTTTTACACTAAACCCCTAGTCACCAGTTAACATGCATTTTGGACCAGAGAGATACTTGAGTCAATACCTATAAACTGGAAAATTCTGTATAAAAAGCCCCAAAAAGAAAAGTTTCCCAACTTGTTGAACTGGCCAAGCTTGTTGTGTACGTGCCTTTTCAGAGATGTCAGACTGAAATGGTATTCTCAGCACAGAACACTATTCATACAGAGGTAAGGAACAGATAAAGTTAAGAAACAGGCAACAGACTAATGCTTATACAGTTAGAGGGGAATCTTAATAGGATTTGATTTTAGTAGAGACCAAACTGTGGAGCAGGAAGAAAGAGAGATGGATATTTAGGAGTTGGAAAAATAATGAGCTATAGTGATTTCCTCTCCCACCCCTTTTTTTTCAACACCCACCAGTTTGGTTACAAAGTAAGAAACCCATGTTCAGATAAAATCTTGGAACATTTCTGCCCTGTCAGTCAGTTGGTAGGGGGTGTTGACCTATGCCATCCTGTCAATGGTCTTTATACCAAAACTGATCCACATGATGAGGGGCAAGGCTTGCAGAATAGTTCTGATTGTTCCTTTGTGATGGGACAGATCCTCGGTTTGTGCAGTCTCACTACAAATGTACCCTGGTTGTCAGTATTCCATCTTTTGTTTGGAGAACTCCTGGCTCTTGTCAGTGACACCTTGTGCAAAAGAAGTTCTGCACTTCAGTCACGGAGAGGATCACAACAGCTAGAATGCCTTCCACTTTAAAAGCATATGAGGAGAAATGGCACATTTCAACTGATTGGTATCAGGTTAACATCACACCACTTTTAGCCTCCATTCCCCAGTTGGCTGCTTTCTTTTTCTCTCTTAGAACAGAATGTTAGCTCCAATCATGTTCTGTGGTTTCCAGCACATTCAGGCATCAAAGAAGAGGTGATATTGGTTGCAGCAAGGATCTTTTTGACCTAACCAGGTTCCACTCATTCACCTTGTTCTCCAGAGGGTGCATATCCTTGGTCTTGACTTGGCTCAACTCATCCAAGTTTGAGACCCTGTCTCTTTAATCTTACTTAGGCTGTTCACCTGCAGGACCCTGACTGAGATCACAAAAGCTATCTGAGGTACATGTAAAATATCTGGTGCCCAACAGAAGCAGTTCTTACAGATTAGGTCAGGAAAGCAAGACTAACCCAACAAGCACTGGCCTCATGGCTGAAGTGGGATATTAGATTGACAAGCTCTTGAAGGATCAAGTGTGCCTCATGATGGCCACAGCTCATGAAATATGAGTGATTTGGATCGTCTTGACCTTTGAACATAATTATTCAGTTCAAGACATAGAGTATTTAGTTGGCTTGAAAGCATGTAAACGTCAGTACACAGGTGGCAATCTATCAGGGGTAATTTGTAACAGTTACTTTCTTTTGTATGATATATAGATAGAAAGTTGCTTTTTCATCGTTTAGGGAGGATTGGATTTTGAGGTAAAGGAACTGCTTTCCAAATGTTAATGTGTTTAGTTATGTATTCTCGGAGAAACAAATTTTTTTTTATGTTGACTTTGAGAAAAGTTCATTGATGTATTCATGAAATCAGGTTCAAGGTTAAAGGCTATGACAAAGAAATTAATATTGCACTTACAGGTATCTTGTGAACATGTTAAATCATAAATATAAGAATTTTTTTATACTAAATTTGGAATGTTGCAAATTAGAATTATGTTGTTAAGCACTTAAAAATAACAAAAAACAAGAAACAGACTTATTGTGTATTCCTAGAAATTTAGTTAGTAGAACATCAGTGCCTTTGATATTTTGGATTTTTAAAAGTAATGTCTGACTTTTCAACTAAACTTTTTCGTAAAACTGTCATGATAGTACAGTTACACATAAACTGCACAATCTGGGCAAATGAGAATGCTTGTTTATATTAGATTTTTCTGCCATTTAATGTTTTTGCAAGGTTTGTCTGATTTTAACCTTCTGGAATTCTACAGTTGGTAGCAGTCACTTATCTCAGCAGTGGGTGCATATGTGTTTACAAAGACCCATTTAGTTTACATTTGATGAGGGCTTTTTTTATTTTTTAAAGAATTGATTCAGAAACTTCTCCAAGATGGCCTGGGAGCATGTGACACAGAGAAGACTATTACAGGGTTGTTGTTAGCCAGACAGAGCTGTCTCCAGGGACCACATGTCTTCCATTCATACCCAGAGTGGTATCAGGTCTGTAGATACCAGATAGTATGAATTCTCATTCATTTGTGGGGTATCCACATTTGTGAATTATCTAGATATCTCAGGACAAGAAATTTAAAAACTGTTAAAATACAGCAGAACCAGTTTTGTAACACAATCCCTTCTGCAAAGAGCATGATCCCAATCTGACTTTTTAGTCATATTTAACATATGGAATATCTTCCTCTTTTTTCTTTGTACTATGTGGATAATATATGTGTTACATTTCTCATCAAAATGAACTTTCATTTTTGTCTTTCAGTGGGGATTTTAAGCCAGTGTTATTGTGTCGATTGAGTGTTTATCTCCTCAATACTTTATCTGAGTGCTTTTTTTATTTCATTATGTTACCGAATATACTCGCGTATAAGCTGAAGAATTTAGGAAAAAAATAAAGCCTTGAAGAAGGAGGGGTTGGCTTATCTGCAGGCCAAGGTCTAAGTCTGAAAATTTTCGAGCTTTTCTTCTCGATTGCCGGTATTTATTGTTACTGTTGATCGCCGAAGGTGAGATCACATGCCTAATGATGCCACATACCTTTGACTCGTTTTCCCACTGCCCACAGACAACCATCCGGTAGGCACCCGACTTGTTTGCATTGGATTGGTCTCTTTCCACCAAGAGAGTATGCAATCCAGATTTTTTCAGAGGGACTTTGATTCTCATTTGCCAGCCTCCTTCTATTTAGTTCTCTCCATTTCTGATGGAAATCCTGTCGGAGTTGGTAAAGGACACATCTTTTATAGCAAGATATCTGGACGCTTATCAAAACCTTTTCTGGTTAGGATGGCCAAGATGGAGGCAGCAGGATCAGTCCACCTCTCCGTCTGTCTAAATGAATTTGCCATCTGACTCCTTACTAATATTCTTGCAGTTTACATACTGAGGAAATTGTTATCAGTTTTGCGCCCTCTTTCTATTTGAACATATTTCCTTAGGCCTTCATAAAACTATACCATTGTATTCCCAGTTTTGTTTGACTTCATCTATTTGAAAGACATCTTCCACAAGCATATGATCAGTTCCATTCTAGTAAAATGAAATAATGATCTCATTTCCCGTTTATATTATCTAGGTTTTCTGATCAATTGTGAAATCCCATGTCTCTTTATCCCATAAGTTCATTCTTCAGGGTATTTTCTCACTCTCCTGAACTTAGTATATCTTCCCCACCTTCAGGTGGTCCAAATTGTCATCTTCACAGAATATCCCACTGGGTTGCATCTAAATTTGCCCTTTGGAGATGACCTTACTATCTTGAGGGCATCCCTCTTCCATGCCACTTGATTACAGGATCAGTGTAATGAGTGAGGTAGTATCATTCCTGGACCATTGTTTCATCCAAGGTTGGCTCATGTTGGGAATACCTCTTGAGCAACTGCAACCGGATGGGACCATGTGTAGAAATTAAAGCAACTGTGCTTGAGCAACCCATATGTTACCAGACTTCAGCATTGTCAGTGACCATTAGCATCCAGAGGACACAGGTCTCCACATCAGTCTCTTCGGCTAACGTGGGTACCTGAGAAAGCCTGCCAGTAGCTTCTCGTGGGTCGGTGGTTCTTCCCGGGGTTTTCCAGGGTTCTTCCTCCACCATTAATACTGGCCGCCATGTATAGCCTATCTTGTGCTGAAAAATGGTGTTAAACCCTATAACAACAACAACAACAACAACATCAGTCTCTTGGAGATGAAAGCTATCATGAAAGCCTTTCATTTTAGAGCCACCATCTTCAGTACAAGATAGAGCTCATCATGTCAGACAGCTCAGGGATGGTGTCATACCTCCTCAAACAGGATGGTAGCAAATCACCCCAACTTGACATTCTGGTCTGGCCATGCTGTTGTTGGTGCACAGAAAGCAACATTGACATCTAGATCAGACATATTTCCAGCAGACTTGGTCTTGGCTGATTCTCTGTCATGGAGGGAACAAATTCTCCATACAGAATGGTCCCTCCATCCATTGCTCTTTCATCAGATTTGCCAGTTATGGGGGCATAAGATGAGTGATCTTTTTATAACCAGGTGGAATCACAAACTGTCCACCTTCGTTTCTCCAGTGCTGGATCATGAGGTTTGGTCTGTTGATGCTTTTTCTCTCAGTTAGAAGGTTTGTGGCTCTTTGCCAAACCCTTCCCCTCTCCCAACCAATGATCTCAGTTTCTAAGATTCTACTGAAAGTGAGGGGCCAGAAGTGCAAAATGATTCTGATTGTCCTTCTCTGCTGGGACAAATTCTGGATCACTGATGTGTTGATTATAGTGACAGATCTATCCAGGAATATCCTCACTGGGCTAAATCTTCTCAAACATCCTCAAATGCATGTGTTCCATCCTAATCCAGCCCATCTCCTTCATGCTTAGCTGTTGTTGAGAGAGCCTTGCAGCAAAAACAATTCAACCCTTCAGTCTTGGAATGAATTGCAAGAGCTAGAAGACCCTTCAATTTAAAGTCTTGTGAAGAGAAGTGGTGCATTTTCTTGGACTGGCGCATAGTCAAAACATCATCTCTTTGAGTGTCTCTGTCCCAAAAGTAGCTGATTTTTTCTTTGCCTGTTCAAGGAGAAAAGTTTGGCTCCAATTTCTATTAAGGGAATGTCCTGTCATTATGGTAGGTAGGATCTTTATCTGCAATATTATGTAGTTAATCAAAGTATCAGATTTAATAATGACTCCTGAAAGTTTTCATTTTCACCTTAAGATCTTCTGGAAAACTCACGGAAAATAAAAATCATTTTGGCTGTTGCAACTAACTCACAGCATTAGTATTTTACCAATAGAACAATTTTTAAAAGATCTACATTGATGGTTGTTTCGCAAAATAAATGTCTGTGGTTTTGAGAAAGGAATCTTGTTTTGCTGTGAATTAAGAATAACAAAAAAAAAGCAGTGACCTAATGCACAATGGATTTTTGGCATGTAATGGTTATTGAAACTGCCAGGAGTAATGTTGTTAGCGATCTTTCAGAGATTGGGTATCGTGAAAATAAAGGTAATTTATACAAAGAAATGAACAGTTTTATTTTCCTTGATGGCCAGCAAGTATGGCATCCCTCCTTAAATTTTTGGAGGTCCCTCTGTAATTTGCATCCTCGTTTATAGTTCAGTCTGTATTTCTGCATCCCATAATGTATGAGTTATCAAAGGAGAGGTGTATACAGATTTCACTGACTTCCAAGTCTTATATTAGCCAGAGACTGGGGGTGAATAGGATCATTTTTAATCATTATACTGGTCAGTGGAACTACCTTATTTGCTGGTCTAAAACCAAGCTTTGCCAACAAAAATTTTGCCTGTCAAAGATTGTTTTGAAGCGTGTCACCTATTTCAAGCTCACTTTGTGTTAATTGTTGATGAGACAACTAGAAAGATTTGTTACAGGTGTGTTTGGAAATATAAAGTACTTGTCTCCAGATCATTAATCACATGAATGTATTGAAAACATTATATTTGCATTGAAACATAACCATCCACAAGCACATGGTACTCGACACAAACTAGTACTAAATGGGTCAAAATCATGGAAATATTTTGTTCAGAGTGAATTAAGCAGGTTTCAAACCCTTCTAATACATTGCTCTTTAAGATCTTATATATTTATCTAAGGTGCCCTGTGTGAGAGAAGCACTCCAAATAAGATGATATTTCCATGATTTTTGCACATTTTAGTATTAAGCTTGACTGAGGTACCTGTTGCCAGAATCAGAGCTTATCATCTGTTGTATGGTAATTACAGGTGACCGATGCATACTTTCTTTTTGGCAAATTATTAGGTGGATAAAAAATAAGCATTTTCAAATTATTCAGGTGTGTAAATATATAAATCATTAGAAGCCTCTTTTATTTAGAAGTCCAGCTTAAATTATTATTGATGTAGTTCAAGGGATGGGTTTGTAAGCATATCAGTCTTTCTGTATTTGCTCTTATAAATATCTATGCATTATGTTCTCCAGCTAACAATTCAAGTGCTTTCTCTTTTCTTTTCTTCATGTACTATTGGATATATCATATTTGTTAACTTTAATAATTGTCATAAGGTTTTAATTAGCATAAACAAAAGATTAAAAAAAATAAATACAAAATACGTTCATATTTTGTTACTTCCCTTGGGATACTATGTTGTCATATTTTTGAGCAAGCTTAAACCTCCAAAGGTCAAGTTCAGTTTTTCTGTTAGGCCCAGGGCAAGCTGACTTATGTAATAATGTATCTAGGCCTGCATATTGTCCTTAAGTATTTAACACACCTGCCAACACCCCAGACAACACTGGTTGTTTTTGAGACTCAGATAGTTTGTTTTGAGGTTCAGGGGAGTGGTGATGGTTAGAAGAACCAAAAACAAGTGAGAATAAGTTTTATAAGCTTTTAGAAAATGACTTGGAATTCCAATAGGAATAAAAGAAAATGACATGTCTATTTTATTTGAAGTATTTGGAGTCCAAAATCTTGTTTTTCATATGGCACAGGAACTGTTGTATGGCAAGTATGATAGAAAATGAAGCAGAGATGATGGGTAGGAGGTTATGTATCTGCCATACAATGATTTGTCACACAAAAATCCACTATTATTTACTACTAAACCCCATGAAACCGTCCTTTTTAAAAAAAACATGATTTTCAGTAATCTTTGAGAACATGTTTAAGTGGTAAACAGCCCTACTTAGAGCTCTTGTAAAACTATTTATAGGACAGTTTATGCAGCAGATTGTATAGCAGGTATAAGCAGTCACCATTTGACATATTACTTAATTGGCTTACAATAGCTAGGGTATTGGGTTAAGTCCTTTGAAGACCGCTATAAAGGAGCCCATTCTGCTAATTTGCATATTAGGTAAAATTCACAAAGTGGAACAACCCAATTTGTTTTTAGTTATAGGTAAAGAGATGCTAGCTGCATGTTAAAGAACAAAATTTTTTACACATCATTGTCTTGAAGCCATCTGTATTAAAGATTGTTGGCAAGTTTGTGAACAGCAACAATGTTTCATTGAAGTTTTGATCTTACTCCATATATAAAACACAAAAAATGATTTTTTGGGTTGTCAGAATAGTGTTCATGTGCAATTCATTTTTTTGAAGGTGTTTTCTGGAAGCAATAAGCTAATCAGTAAAGCAAGCAAGGCCCAGTAAAAATGTATTTCAGAACTCCTGGTTGGCATTTTTACTTGTGAAGCACATCAGCAAGGTGGAGCATTTAAGTCCTTGCACATACTGCAAACAACATATTGACATAAGTCATTCTTGACTGGACAAATTCCACCAAATTACCAGCATTGCCTACATGAATTATGTTGGAAATATTTCCCTTTATTAGTATTTCTTATCTTAATCTTGGAATACTAATTGTTAATTGACCCATGCTTTTCTGGATGATTTTAGCCATGAAATAGATTGACTGAAAGACAATAAGAAGCACATGTTCATGTTTGCACAATTGATTTGTGTTAATAAAGTGTTCACACCAGTACTGGACAGAGTCATTTATTACTGCTGCATTACCTGTAAACTCCCAATTCAACTTTAAAATATTGTGTCCCCTCCCCCATTCCCCCAGTGAAATGGTCAATCCAAAAGGTGATGTATATACAATGTCCTATAGAGACAAGCATATCTTGTAGTCAGACTGCTTCAGATATAGTTCTGACAATGCTGATAATGAAATGCTAATATTATGGTTGTCAAGAACAGTTCAGTTCTGACCAGGATTCACTCAGAGAACACAGCAAGAAAGTTTGAACAACAGTACCATAGAGTCTCTAGTGATTGCAAAGATGAACACTAATGACAATTGCATTGCCTTCAGACTCCCTAATGAACTAATGAAAGCAGCAAAGACTGCATCAAATTAAGGATATATTTTGCTATTCAGTGGATTTTAAAGACAGAAACTTGATGTATGTCTTCATTTAATTCCAGTGTGGATTATGTGAGTGTTTGCACATACATGTATATTGATGATATTTGACAGTACTACATATGTCAGCTATTTCTTTTTTTGGTAAATGTGTTAAATGCTTTGAAGAAAACAGACAAGCTATTTTCTTGATTCATATTTGAATTTTCAATCATTTTCTATAGGCTTATATGAAAAGCTAGCATATTCTCAATTGGATGGCATTGCTTCTTTTGGTCACATGCACTAAGCCCCATTGCGACCACCAAACACACTTTTTGAGTCTCAAAACAAACCCAACACTGTCTTGGAACATGGCAGGTATGAGGTTAATCTTTGTTGCAAAATAAGACAGTGAACAGATTCTGATTGACTAATTCTTGGTTGGAAGAGACACCTTAAGTCATGGAGCCAGAACACACCCTAGTTCCAGTTTCACTAAAATTCACTTCAAATTGAAATTGAACACTTGAAACATTTTTAATTCATAAAATAAGTTGAGGAATTTTGCAGATTTTCTCAGTGATAAAGCAAGACTGTTGTCAGGAGAATGTAAGATATTATGACTGTGTTTTAATTTTTGATGCATGCTGAATGTTCTTTAAAAAAATTCATTATTATCAACAAAGCAAAAAGAAAGATGTTTAAAAATCTCAATTTGGGGAACGCCATCATTGAATTTACAATCAAAGGATATCAACATAATTTCATCCATCTGAGTTGACCTTGATCAGCCTGATTTATGCTGTCTGTTTTTGTGTGGAGTTTTACTCCCTTGTGACTACAAAAGAATTATTTAGTTCAATACTTATATCTTATGTCAAAATAATGGTAGTTTTATGTTGAAGAGATAACGTAATCTGTTTTTCTTTGAAATAAAGTCCATTTCAGCTTGGTCTTATAGGTACCTAGTATATCCTTCCATTTTTCTGAAAAAAGATATGTCAACAGATTAAAAATGATATCTAGAGAACTTGACAACATGAGAGTGAATTGAATTTGGAGAAGATAAATGATTGTCAATTTTAGTTAGAAATGTGATTTATAGCAGACTATAATATGTACAGAAATTCCTGTGCAAATTGTATTTCCAGATCAGTGTAGCTAATTTTCTGCCATGTAGTATGAGCATGACTGTTATTAGATTTCTTCTTTGCACAAACTGTTGCTATGGGGGTGGACTTGCTAAAGCTTAACATTGTACCAGTTTTACCCACAGTGCTTTGTAGAAAATAAATAGGTGTTTAATGTAATTAAATAATGTTTATACAAAGAATGGATTCCCAGTCAAAGCCCATTTTGTGGGTCAGTTCAAGGTCAGTTCAGCAGACACACTAGTTGGGTTGGCTAGCAGCCAATCAGAGACAAGGGTCTGTGTGCTGAGGTAGCTGACAGCAGTCATTCACTTTACAAGTGATCAGCGCTGAGAGTGGACAGTTTGTTTCGTTTCCTCCACTGCCCCAACCACCACCTGCAGTTCTGTTACATCTGGCTCACCCTTTGCTTTCAGGTCTTCTGATTAACATCCCTTCTGTATACTAATTCCACTGTCTCTGGAGGTGGCAACCAGACCCCTCATACTAACAGGCTACTCTTGCCGTATCTTCTCCAAGTGGTTTCACAACTATTGCAGCATCAGGCATTTTGTCCCCAATCCACTCGACTTACAGACATAACAAGTTATGGCGACTCTGCCTCAATACAGTGGCAATTCTGCTGTAACAGTTATGTCAGTCAGTCATACTGGCGATTCCGCCTCATAGATAGGGCATGCTGGCCATTCGGCCCTGACATCAGTCATACTGGCGATTCCGCCTCGTAGATAGGGACCTGACATCAGTCATACTGGTGATTCCACCTCATAGATAGGTCATGCTGGCCATTTGGCCCTGACATCAGTCATACTGGTGATTCCGCCTAATAGATACTGCATGCTTCTTCTCGACTATCTTACCACACTAACCTCATGCAGCGGAGGGTGAGACCCAAGGAATGTGCTAAAGCTTAACATTATACCAGTTTTACCCACAGTGCTTTGTAGAAAATAAATTACCCATGACTTGTAAAAATGGCAGATTTGTACAGAAGTTTCCATGTTAACCATCACCTGCTATAAATTATACTGTTAACTAAAATTGACATTTATTGACTTATTAAAAGTAACAGATTTTATGTTCTCAGGTTTTGAAGTTATCATTTTAATTTGGTGAAGAAAACTAGAATGGTTGACCTATTATACCATGTTGTAATGGACTTTAATTGGTATTCACATGATGAGGCTAAGACAGGGGAAAGATGTCAATCTGTGCATGATACATAACTAGATATTTTATTTTTTTTTGTCAGCTGTCAGTGTTTATGAATCTCATGCTTGAAGATATTTCACTGGTGTCAAACATTATGAAACTCTTTTAAAATAAATAGTTCTGTTGGTTTTTGATGGACATGCACTAAGAAGGAAAAAAACATGACTAATATTAGCTATTTAAAATAATCTTCTGTGATCACCTAAGTTTACCATTTACATGTATATTTTTAAGAGAACCTTTGGTGACTCCAGTCGATCACCAGCAAACAGCAGGAAAACATTTACATTTCTGATGAAATTACTCACAGACCTGGTGCCATTTGAGACTGCAAGTCATCTTAAGGTGAGGAGATAGTTTACTATTATTTCAGAATGTTACTCATAATCTGTTAAAAAATCATGTTAGATTTGAAAGGACTATATTGAATAAGGGCCATTTTCTGCCCCCTCTCCAGATGTCCTCATATGATGTATACTGTACACATGAGGTGGTTAACATTTATTTCTGACATCAGTTTTGTGTTCACATGTCTGTTGCCATGGTTACAGGGTGTCACAACACTATCAAGAAAGACATGAAAAGTTGTCACCTTTTCCATTTACTTCTCATATATACTGCTTTACCATGAACTATTCACTCAGTTTCAAATTTGCAATATGCATTTTTATTATTTTAGGGGTTATAAAGCTCTGTAAATAAAGTTTAGCTTCTAAAACTTTCCAAAATGGTCCGTCATAGAAAAAAATAGAATATCGAATTTACACGTCAACGGAAAACTGTTTCTAAAATACGTTGACAAAAAGGTACTTAATCATAAAATGCAAACTGTTCCTCAATAAAATATTGTTTAATATTATTGAATGATGATTAATATTATTGAATTATTTAAATGATTGTTGATATTATTGAATATGACTGTAAAGGAGGCGTTAATAGGGGCCTGTAGGTTTGCTTCTTCGCCGAATACATGGGTTTGTTACCTTCACTGGAAATGACAAATGTTCTTTATGTATTTATGTACTTTTATCCTTATATTTTCATGGCTATATAGCACACACACACACACACACACAATACTGTGTTTCTGTCTTTAGCAGAAGAAAAAAAAAATTGTCTTCCACACCCCTTGAGGTAGCCTAGAGGCAAACTAGAATCAATTTATAAACTATGTATTTATCTGTAAAGATATAATATGGACATTAATAAGAAGTAAAACACTGTTGGTTCAGCACTTTAATGAACTTTAGAAAATTGTGAAATATGTTTTAGAAGTAATTGCATTGGAGAATACAAGAAAGAAATAGACTATAGGTATTGTACTCTCTAGACTTTTTGCGTCTGTTTTTAAACCAGCGCGGGAATACTACATAACACTGACTGCATACAGTTGTCTGTGAAATGAGAGGATGTACACGTTTATAAAGAACATATACCTATAATGACCAAATGGAAACACAATCATTTTATTATTCGTTTTGCAAATGCTATTTACCAGCACTTAGAGTCTGCAAAGATGGTGATTTACATCGTGCAAGATTCGGGGATTTATAGAATGAATGCAACTTTCAAGGAATTTTTGGGAACAAGTTTGCACATAAACTTGGATGAAAAACGAGTCAAAGTAAGTATTGTTCTACCTTTTCATTGTTTAAAGTACCTATATATGACTATACTCTCTCTCTCTCTCTCTCTCTCTCTCTCTCTCTCTCTCTCTCTCTCCTCCCATGAACATGTAGGCCTATATTCAATTCTTTGTAGTGACTTAAAACTGGGGCACTCGATGGGAGCAATGAAGAAATTCAAAAACGTAAATAAAAATTTTGACGAATAAAATAACGTTATATGAATATGTGTTCCTATATACCATTAAAGTAAAGCTAGCCACATTAGTACATTGACTACTATAATTTGACAGAGGTTTCAAAGGCAAATTTTGTGCATCAATATTTTTAGTACTGTATACTATACATATACAGTAGGATGACATGCTTGTCTGTATTCCTATGCAAAAATCATGCGACTATCTCGCCGTAAGGTTTTCTGTATAACCAGAGGTTCAGAGAAGTGTTAAAATGACGATCTATGCAAGCAGGAGATGACGAAGCATCTGATAAAAAAAAAATGCACTCACAAAACACATATTACCTAACGGTAGTAGTTAACTAAAACTAATAGCAAATCCTGATGATGGTAACGTCCCACTCATCCACCTACAATATAACCCAGAGGTGATAACACTCCTGCCATCTGTACAGTTGAGATGAGCAACTGTTACTGTAATTGCCATTTTTTTTGGTGTATTTAACCTTGGACCCCTCTTAAGATTAACTGGGAGGTGACCAGACAGAACTTGCAGTGACTGCACAGTCATCAGAGAGAATAAAAAGCATTAAAAATAAACTATTCAGGCCAACATGGACTTAAAAAGTCAAATTATTAATGAGTATGCCTTAAAAATATACCTTTTTGTATTCATTTGAATGTAGTTTGTACATTGCCAGATTACCCATTAAGCATACTAATCACATGCTTAGGGCATCAGCCCAACAGGGGCACCAGAAAAAAAATTATAATTATTTGCTGATAATAAAATTGAATGAATTATCTATGATCATTTCAATCTGCATGTAAGAGTATTTTGATTTGGAATGGTGGCAGCACTGGTATTTTCCAGCCTTTTTTAGCTTCTGATGTTTTTTTTAAAATTTCACATTTAGTAGGGGGTGGGGTGCTATAATATTTTCAGTGATGAGGGCCCTGGAAGGCCTTAATCTGGCAATTATGTATTATCATTCTCTCTTCCTTAGTGTCACACAAATAAGATGACATAATAATTTAAACATCATGATATGGTTGACAATTCAAATTATACAGAAATATCAATTGTAAAATCATAAAAGGAGCCAGATGAATACTGATGAAATTAGTGGTCAGAGTGTAGAAAAACAACTCGTTTGATTCCCCATTGTTATATTCATATTCTGGAATAGATGATGCATCCTTAAGATGACTAATTAGTGATGCTTTCTTTGTCAACTCATCATTTACCCATCTTTTGCAGCCAGGAAACCATAGTTAACTAGATACATGGGCACAACACCCAACAACCCAAACACCAACCTTGCAGGTACAATACCATCTTTTGATGGAGTCCATGGAATATTTCAGCTTGTATTTAATCCCCAACGAATGGATTTTATTTCTGGAGTGGCGAGACTGGATTTTTACATGTAACAGACCTGGGAAATCCATGCTTGCCATAACCTCATAATGCCCCTCCTCTGTGAGATGTTGATTTGTATACTTTGGAGCCTATTTGACTTGATAAATGCCCTTAGTGATGTCACGCAGGTAATCAACTGATATCCTGGGGAAATTCATTCAGTTTCCAAGTGGATGCATCCATCTTGAAGTACAATTTGTGCTTAGTCAGCAAGTTATTCTCTTGAACCAGGATTTCAACCTTATTCAGTTACAGGAATTGATTCATTTTCAAGCCAAAAAAGGTGGAAACAGTCATCATCGGATAAGGAAGAAGGAACATCAGAGTTAAGATATGACTTTGTTTTAATTAGTTTCTTCACATTTTGTACAAGTGATTTAATATCTATACTTGAAAAGTTTTCATCAAACTCCTTTGTTGCAGTGATAGATCGCAGGGATTCATTAGTGAAGTAGAAGATTTTCAAATGGAATATGCAACAGCTACTATTTGACTTTATAAAAATACTACACTCTGCAAATGACTGGGTTACGTCACATATTGGGACATTAACAAGATGATTTTGATGCCCATATGGTCTTTTACATACAACACAATGTCTATGAGATCTTTGATGTTGATGGAATTTAAAGTTGAATTGATTGTGGGCCTTTTATGGCAGCATTTGAAGTATTTTAGACCATTCACCAAATTCTCATATCTGACTTAAAGTATCATTTATTGGGTGCTTTTAATACATTTGCAGGTATTAACTTTGGCAGTCATATTTAGTCTATAATGATACACAGAGCCTGCGAATTCCATATAATCAGTTCTTGTAGGGATGGAGCCAGAAACTGATTTTATGAACAGATCTAAAAAGAAACAACTCGGCTTATTATGTATTAATTATCTTAATTTTTGTTTTGTATCATAAATTCTTGTGATATCCATTATGCCATGTTACATCCCAAAATTTTTTTATTTCAGAATTGTTTTGGTCTGAAGATATTGTATGCTTGATATGTTTTATGGTTAGTGCCAACTCTTCCCCCCCATGTTTGTTTCTACTTAATAATATAGGTAGATGGACATTCTTTTAGTATTATTATTAATGCTGTTATTATTATTACATGTATTATTATTATTATTAGTAGTAGTAGTATTTTTAATAGTACTAATAGTGGTGGTATTTATATTCTAGCATGATATCCTTTGAATAAAAGATTTTCATCTGTAATTGTTATTATATTTATGATTTTCTGTTGTTATAATCAGTAAGTGTATAAAGTTATGATGTTATCATTTAATGAAATAAAGAAAATATGCCATTGCAATAAATATGTAGTATTTAGGTAAATAAATTGAACAAACATGTTTTGTTTATTTTTATTTTTGCAGGTTAGGGGGTAGGAATAATACCATTTATCCTTTTCAATTAACAAACCATAAATCAATTCTCTTACTTTACCTTCCTTCCTGACCTTTGCAACATGTTTTCCACTGTTTGGAAACAAATTGTGTAATTTCTAATTTCAGTAATTTTTAGAAAAATCTTTGATTTAGTAGGCACGTAAAAATTTGTCAGTCCAAAAAACCAGTCTTTCTTGATTTGGATGAGTGATTAGGAAAATGTGATCAAACATTAAGTCTTAAAATTTTGTAGCATAAACAAACATGTATAAAGTGAATTATACTATATAGCTATGGAATAATAATCACTTCACAACACTGTTTCCACCACAGTCATTTTCTGATGCAAAGATCTTTGGCCTCTCTCCTCTAGTATCCTTTCAGACAAATATTATACCCACAAAAGATTATTACACTTTAGAAACATTAAAATGATTTGCAAATGATTGAGGCTCATATAATTGCTGGTTTTTTGCATAGAAATATTGCAAATAATAGTTGCAATTAAAAAATCATAAATCAGTTCAGTTACTGGGCTTCCATCGTGACTGGACAAGGTTCCCACTGTTTGGAAATGGTTTCTAATTTCAGTAATTGTTAGAAACATCGTTGATGTAGTAAGCAAGTTTAAAATGTTTATGTCAGTCTAAAACCGATTTTTCTTCATGTGGATGAGTGCACCGGAAAATGATAAAAATTTAGTATGCAAATAATGAATATAAATAAACTTGTATGAAAGTTATAATATCTAATTATGGAAGAATAACCGCTTCACAACACTGGTTCCAATACCATTATTTTTTGATGCAGGCATGATTGGCAACCCTTGTATAGTTCCATTTTAGATGAATAGCATATTGATAAAAAATGTTACCTTGCACGACATAAAAATAAAATGATTTTGAAATTGCACATTATTTTTGTTGGTTTTGAAAACTGAGCAGTTACTAATTTTATTTCAAACCTGTAAATTGACAGCTGTTAATATTATGGATATTAGTTCTTAAAAAAGAAAGAAGAACAAAAAAAGAGAAGTAAACTTCGGGGATTCACGGGGATTCAAATTTGGTGCGAGAGTTTGACACACTAATGCTATACCATTTGAGCTATTGAAGCTTGTGTTGCTGTATCAGTATATCACGCAGATGACACATTTCTTCCAAGCAGATTTATATAACTGCGTACCATCCTTTGTTGTTTGCCCAGTTAATGCTTTAATTTTAAAGAATTAATATTGTTATTATGTAAAGAAAAATCCATTGAACAGAAATTAATGAAAATCTATGCTGGTTGTAACTGTTATTTCCATTTGGAAATTGACAGATTCATTATAAAGATTACATGTACGGAATTACACTATAATAGTGAGTGAATTAAACATAGCAAACGGCATCGTGATGGAAATGAAGAAAAGCCACTGTTATTTATGTATAAAATAAATAATATATATGTCCTATTATTTACAGCATGCTTTTGCAAAAAACTGGCAACGTAAAACTATCATTCCATTTAATTCCATTTAAGACTCCACGTAGTCTTTGTTTACATATAGCTTCAAATGCTCCTTCAGCACCTTTTAGAAAAATTGTGTTCCCAAGGCAATTTAGAAAGAATGAAGAAAGACAGAAATGAATGATCACATTGTTTTTAAAATATCTGAAAATGTATTATTCCTGAAATTTTTTTATATAATAATGAAGGAAATTATATAGCGCACTCTAGAAATGTGGGTCTAATTGCTCATATGTAGCGATACATAGGCAGCTAAAGTGCAACAGGGAAAACAACAATGATACATAGCAAAATTCAAGAATTTTTTTTATTTTTTAGTGATTAATGCAAATGTGCTTACATAAGTTAATATGAGAACCCAAAAATTTTCATAAAAATTAATCAGTGTAAATACCTTGTTCAAGTAAGCCTGTGCTTAGATCTTATTTCTAGATTCAAGTTGCTCAAATGTAGTATTTTCTCTTAAATTTCCAATACCAACCCATGTTCAAAGGTAGTATTTAGGTATGAAATGGAAATTTATCTGCATATTTAACGCAGAATATGGTGATTTATACATCAAATAATACAATGAGACACAGAGTTGTGATATATATAAGAATTTTTTTCTCCATAAAAATGGGGGCAGAAAATGGCCCTTATTCAGTATAGTCCTTTATTTACTTGAGCTTGAGTTTGCAACAAAAGCTAATAACTTTTATTAAGCAATGGCTTCAATACTGGCATTGGGAGGCTGTTAAGGTGGAGGAAAAGTATGATTCTAGATAAAACTATTGATCTTTGCAATGTTTTACTTTGTGAAAACCAGGGATCAAATTGGGGAATATAGAGATGTAAAGTAAGTCTTTCACCATTGCACTATCCAGGCCCTGTGTAATAAAAAGAGTTCAGTTTTATTTTTGGTAATCTTTTTTTTAGGCACAACACACTCATGCACACACATACACATACACTCACAAATATTGTACACATAAAACCACTCATTACAAACTCTAGGGTGTTTTACATTGCCAAGAAAAATTAGAAAGCTGACAAGATCATCAGAATTATTATTTCCTATAAATCAATTCCAAAATTATTTCCAAAATGTTCATTAACTGGACAGACACCAAATAAGTGTTCAATATGTTTGATACCCTCCATACAGAAGGTGCATTTATCGTTACTGCTTAATAATCATTTTCAAAAGTTGGTATAAAGCTATTAAATCAGTTTTGTCTTTTGTACAGAGTTTCATATTTACCATTTGGTTTTTGTATCTTGTTTCTTATCAGATCTTTACAAATGAATTTATTCTTTGCTCTTACTCTAAGGAGCAGAGTTTTGTTGAGTATTACATAGAACTATTTCCACTTTCAAAAAACTTTTTTCTTTTTCCGCTCACTGAAATCTTTGAAATAGGAGCAAAGTACTGTATAATATTATTAGTTTGTGTTGTTTGTTTTATTTCATCAAATTTAATAGAGATCCTCATGCATCAAAATGGTGTTTATAATAAGTACAACACCATTTGTTCTCCAGATTGTTTAGGATTTAAAGTTTCCATACTGTTAATAAACAACTAAGAATATCTTGAGACAAGTAATTGCTGAACAGTGGATGGCTCATTTTTCCATTGAGATAAATCATAAATAACATCACACCAAATGCTATTTTTAATTGTTTATGAGATTTCTTTCAATTTATTTTTTCCTGATTTTAATAACAGTATACCTCCAAATTTTCCAAATATTTATTTAGAAACCAGTTTTTGCCATAAACCGTCTTTGTTCAGTATAAGGTGCCTATTCCAGGAATGTTTTGTATAATACACAAATCAGTGCATTGAAGCATATTTAATCATCCTTCCGTAAAGGAAGCTATTAGAGTATCTCTTTTTACCCTCTCAGTTTTGCAACAGGTTTTAATTCTTGGAACATGAGTATTTGAATATCTAACGTTATATTTATTGTGTTTAAAGCATGTTAAATCATCATTTGGGAGCAAGGTCTCAGATATAGAAGATATGTGTTAAGGTTCTGCTCAAAGTTCTTCATTTCCTTAGATTTCCTTAGCCCTCTATCGATTGATACTTTGGGATGTCTCTTTATGAAGGAAACACAATTCGTTCTGTGCCTGATTTACCCCTTTGGCTTATGGTCAAGTCACAGGATTAGAAGTATTGCATTCAGATGTTGGTTAAACCTTTTAATTTCCTTATATTTTCTTGACCTCTTGATACATCATATTTATACTAGAGTCGTAGCATTATGATGCAATGACAATTCATTCTGTGACTTGCTGCCTGACCTTGCTGACCTTCAGGTCAGGTTCTGACATAGATTTACATTACGGATTTGTTTTCATTTGCTACTCCTGGAATTAATCTCTTCATTGATTATGTATATACCAAAATATCTCAGAAGCATACTCAAGAGAGTTAATTCTGTTGTCTGTTTGCTTCTCATTTGACTTTGGGATCAAGATCACAAGGGTAACAGCAGTATTTTGAATGCAGATTTAACATACAGGCCATGGCCTTGTGGTCATAAAATAAGCAGATTTTTACGGTATTCAACATATTTTTGCTGTTGTTTCAAAAATTTATTTGCTGCCAAGCAAATTTTCTAACCTATTTATCATGCATTTTGATGTGTTTGGTAGATCAGTCTTGCATAAAGATCAGCATATTCCATCATACAAGCCATGGGAACACATTTTTAGATCACTATAAATGTTATTGTTTAATTTGTATTTTTCTTGTAAGTTTGGTTCAAAACTTTTAAGATACATAAACCAAGTGTAGAAAATTACTTACGTGATCTGCAAATTTTAATTTTCACATTTTTCCTTTTAGGCCCATATTTTGCGACCACTGTATGTTCCAAGCAAGTGTAGGGATCTCTTGTCAGACTATATCATCCTCGCCAAGACCAGACTGGCAGATCTAAAGGTAATATGAATTCTCTTGTAAATATGAAACATATGGCAGTAATACTAATAGTTCAGAATGTAGCCTTTAAGTATAAATTATTTAGAATAACTTGGTATATAATTTTGTTCACTTAACCATGTCTAACGACTACTTCATATTGACCGTTTCATGCATTAATTAAAAGTAAATTGAAAATCTGTATGTACATTGTGTTAGTAAACAGAAAATGGATGTTGTTTCAGCACGTTTACTTGGTTTTGAGTTTAGGACCTTGGTTTTTCCCTTGGAAAAACCATGGTCTAACTGATTTTTTTTTTTAGGGTTTTTTTGAAAAATTTAAGTAAACAGACCCGGCCTTGTTTACAAACTTGATGAAAATTTCCATTGGAAATGACATGATAGGTCCAGGGCATTTTGTGTCATTAGTCATGTGACAGTCTGTCTGTAAGAAAGACCAAGTAAACACTTATTCATTCATATTTTAATATCAGTCTATGTGGAATTATTTTTAGTTGTGTTCAGATATAATTTGAGAGGAATTATTTATTGAAATTATTAATTGGAATTAAAAAATGCTTATTGACATTTTAGACTAAAACATTACTTTGGGATTATTGTGAATTCATTCAAAGTCATTCTGGATTACATCATTTTGATACATCAGCACTATTGGTATATCAGCATATTAAATGGTATATCAGCATATCAAAGACTTCGATACATCAGCGCATTCAATAACTGGAATTCATTTGGAACACTATACTTTTGGACTTCTTATAAAACTTTCAGATTATTTCGGATTTAATTCACAATACTGTAAGTTCCATTTAAATTTTCACTTTTTATTCTAGGAAAATAAATTATTTTTTGAATTTTACTAACTTTGTTGGGTTTGTTTTTTTCTGTTTCTTCGTTTAAGACCATGGAGTTATAACAGAAGTTGGGGCACGTTCCTGATAGGAATTGCCTTAAAATATTTGAGAGAAATTAAAATTGACTTTGCTTTGGAATTTACATTGTGTCTGGCAATGATTTTAATTTCACATAATGAAACCAACATGCATTCACGTTGTCATCTAATGATGTGAACTTTGTTTTAAATCCTACCCAGGAAGGATTAATCTTGAGTACTTGAGCTTGCCAGGCATTATCCTATTTCAGAAGTAAAAGAATCTTTAATAAAGAAAGAAATTAAAAATAGTTTGGTCCAGTATTTGGTGGAAAGATCTCTTTGGGGATAAAAGTGCTTTGACTTCGATTAATAAGCGTGTATCTGGTTTTGATATGATTTTAAAAGAATTGCAATTATTAGACCTGATGGAAAGCTTCAGCTCCAGAAAGAAATGATGGGAATCCAAAATCCAAATGAAAAAGAAGAAAGAGAAATATTTTTGTAGAAAGTGGAAAGGAAGAGAGAGAGGAAAAGGAAGAGAGGCAAATGCAGAGAGAGAGAGAGAGAGAGAGACAGAGGGAGGGAACTACAGCTGTCAATAGAGGAATGAGAGAGAAAGAGAGAAAAAGAAGAGAGGGTAATGCAAATGCAGAGAGAATAAAGAGATATGCAATTAAATTAAAAGAATTAGAACTGTCAGTTGGGGAACACCTCCCCTCCTTTACACACAAGTTCAAATTTTGATGTTACCAAATATATTAGTTTATTATCTCCTTTTAAAGAAAAAGAAGTAGAGCAATACTTTCCTAATTTTGAGAAAATTGCTGGAAATTTTAAGTGGCAAAGAGAGCATTGGATTTTATTTATTACAAAGTGTACTTATTGACAAAGATCATGAAGTCTGCACTTAACTATCAGTACAGCAAAGTGCTGATTATGATGTGATTAAGAAATGTATCTTGACAGGTTATGGGTTGGTACCTGAGGCATTTCAACAAAGATATAGGAATATTTTAGTAAAGAAACTGGACAAACCCATGTAAAATTTAAAAGGGATAAAGAACAACTACATGATAGGTGATGCTCAGCCAAGAAGGGTGATAAAAATTATGATAACCTCAGACAACTCATATTAGTTAAAAAGGACAAAAATTTTATCCATAGTGATATAAAGACCTATATTGATGAGTAAAAGGTGGACACTTTGGAAGATGCTGCTTGTACAGCTAATGATTATTCCTTGACTCTTCCTCTCAGCAGTTTTTTTTGGCAAAAAGCCATCATCATTCTCATACAGGTACTTCCAAATGTCAATCTGGAACAACTTTTAGGAATCAAACTTCTGACAAGACTAATCAGAAATCCTTATCTCTTCCTATATGCACTTATTGCAAGAAGAAAGGTCTCATTACTTGCTACAGGTTGAAAAATACGTAACAGCATAGAGGCAGGGCTATTCCAAATGCTATTTCTAAGAGGTCATGGTCACAGTTTTGTATTGAAAGTAATACATTTGTTGGGTCAACCAAAACCCAGTCTAATTCTGTTATGGAGAGTTATGAACCACTGATGTTGAAAGGTTCTATATCACTTATTGGAGATACTGCCAAGCTTACCCCTATTAAAATTTTAAGGGACACAGGAACTTCTGAGAGTCTTTTTTTTATCAGGTACTTTGCCTTTATATGAGAAGTCTTGTTCTGGTGAAAGTATTCACATAAAGGGAGTAGAGTGTGGCAACCCTTGAAAACTGTAGCCATGAGTAACTCGCAGTTTGTTATGACAATCTGCTAGCCAAAGAATGCCAACAATGGGGGGAAGAGGGGGATGGGGGGAGGATGATGACAACTGTCAACATCGAATATATAATAGGTTGAGGTAAATAAAAAAAACTGACATTACATATTTGTCTTTGTTTTAATAATAATAAATACTTCGGTTTTATTACTTCTCTTTTTTCACATAATAATTGCAGTTTTTATAAAAACATTTTACCTAACCTGTAAATCAGCCACTGCAAGCTTGTACTAATGTCCGCCCACATGATGTTTGCCTGGAACCGTGAAGTACCATTTGTCGATGGCTTGACTGGGATCGTAAATCTTAGCTGGCAGTCCCTTAACAACCAGCTGCTGCAGATCATGCAGGGTGGAAGTGTTTTGAGCCAGTCTTTGTTTTAATTCTGTTTACATAACTGAACCTTCGCTCACACGATGCAGTTGAGACAGCAACACAAGCTGTGGCTTCTAGAAACTTTTAATTATTTAGAATTTTTTTTCAATAGCTATATTAAATATCACTGTAAATAATAATAATCCAAACACAGGATACCAAGTGAAGTGGGGGATGAATAAAAGACACTGTGAACACAAAATAGAAAGGAATGAACTTAAAACAAAGCACGCAGAAACTAACACACAGCATGTGATACCCATTTGGTGTCTGAGCAGCACAGTGTGCTTGCTTCTGATGCAATTGACTCTTCTGAATCCGAACTGATCCAGATATTGCTGACTTACTTTGGTTCAGATGCGCTGTTGACAATACGCCGAAAGGGGTGGGTATGTATGTGCTGAATATGCCTCTGTGCATGCCTCTTGCCCGCGCATGGCATGCATTCAAGATGTATAAGTACATAAATTTATTATTGTTATTCTAATTCTGTTTTTGGCAATTGCAACTCGTGTCTAAACTGAAAAAGCTAGTCAAATTTATTGCCAGCAAATAAATTATTTTTTTAAAAAGTAGATAGCCATATGATAGCCTACTTGTCATTTTCTGAGCTCGCAAATGACATTTTTCCACTTGCAAATTGTGAGCTTACAAGTGGGATTTTTGAGGGTTGGAGTGTGGCTTTGTCAATGTTCCTCTCCATTGTGTTATCTTGTCACCAGACTTAGTCTCAGGACCATGACAGTTGGAGCAGTGACAACTTTACTTATTGAGGTATTCATTTATTACTATGACCTAGCTGGAGATAAGGTTATGGTTAATCCACTTGTACTTACAAGCCTTGTCTGGATCAGAAAGTTGATCCAGTTGAGATTGAATCCCTGATTTATATCCTGCTTGTGCAGTTAATAGAGCTATGGCAACAAAAAAAGATCTTGGTAATGATGATGATCAGGAAATTATTCCTTTAGCTGACACATTTATTGGTCAGTCTTTTGATCTGGTCACATTTGCTCCCAGGTATTGATCATTCAAGAGGTATTGATATTTTGCTACAGTAATAAAACAGATCTTGATATCAACAGTTTCAAAATGGAAATGGAGTATCAAAGTAAAGGAAAATTTATGACATCATCAGTTTTTAAATGGAGAAATAGAGTACTAAGACAGATTTTGACATTGTAAGTTTTGAAATGGGGTATTACAGTAATAAGACAGATCTTGCCATCACCAGTTTTGAAATGTATTACTACAGTAATGCAACAGATCTTGACATCACCAGTTTTTGAGATGAGTACAGTGTATTACAATAATTATTTAGAACTGGACATCACTAGTTTTGAGTTGAGCATTGTAGTAATAAGACAAGTCTTGATATCACCAGTTTAGAAATGGAACACTACAGTAATCTGATAAATTTGTTATGGCTAAGTTAGAAATGGAGCATTACAGTATTCAGATAAATGTGTCCTGGCTAGTTTAGAAATGGAGCATTATAGTAATCAGATAAATTTGTCATGGCTAGTTTAGAAAATTCATTACAGTAAAAAGACAGATCCTGATATCACCAGTTAACAGTTTTGAGATGGAGTATTACAGAAATAAGACAGATTTAGATCTCAACGGTTTTGAAATGGGGTATTTTACTTATAAGACATTACATAGCCAGTTGTGACATGGATTATTACAGTAAGAAGAAGGATCTTGACATCACTTTTGAATAGGATCATTACAATAATAAGAAAGATTTTGATGGATCTTGGCATTGCCAATTTTGATTATGATAATTATTTGCATCATTAGTTTTTAAGTTTAGCACTGTAATCTATTGATTATGATATTACCAGTTTTGAAATGGAGTATTACAATAATAATATAGATCATGACATTGCCAGTTTTGTAATGAAGTATTACAGTGCTGACAGGTTTTGACATTGCCAGTTTTGTAATGAAGTATTACAGTGCTGACAGGTTTTGACATTGCCAGCTTTGTAATGAAATATTACAGTGCTGACAGAGTTTGACATTGTCAGTTTTGTAATGAAGTATTACAGTGCTGACAGATTTTGACATTTGCCAGTTTTGTAATGAAGTATTACAGTGCTGACAGATTTTGACATTTGCCAGTTTTGTAATGAAGTATTACAGTGCTGACAGATTTTGACATTGTCAGTTTTGAAATAGAGCATTACAGGAATAAGATGGATTTTGACATTACCAGTTTTGAAATGGAATGTTAATTTATAAGATGGATTTTTGATATTTCCAGTTGTGAAAAAGAGTTACATCAAGTTTTTAAATGGATTATTACAGCAACAAGACAATCACAGATTTTGAAATGTAGTATTGCAGTAATAGGACAAACTTGACATCAACAGATTTTAATTTGAGTATTACAGTAAGAATACAGGCCTGGACATCAACAGATTTTAATTTGAGCATTACATTAAGAATACAGGCCTGGACATTGCCAGTTTTGAAATTAATTATTACAATAATATGACAAATCTGGACATCACCATCTTAAGACTTGTGTAGCATAATGGAAATATTTCTCTTTCAGGAGTCAGTGGACATTGATGGACAGTGTGATGATAGTAGCAACTCAGATAAGGCTAGTACATGGCTTCAAACTGTCCTTTAAAATTTGTTTAACAAATCATTCTTAATTTTATTTATGTATTTATATGTACCTTTTGATTCTTGATTGATATCGTTTTATCTTTGGTTTTCATCTTTGATTTTCTTTCACACGTGTATTTCTGAAAGTTCAAATGCAAACAAATTTAGAAACTTTAGGTAATTTTAATAGCACAGACTGAACTTAAATTATAGTCTCATTCTTTATTTTTCATAGTTCTAGCTTAGGGAATGCTTTTAAATAAACACTCAGTGAAATAGGTGATCTGTTATGACTCAATAGAAAATAAGGCCTTTGAAGACCAGAAGAGCTTTAATACAATGGTAATTTACCTGTTAAGTATTTTGACTGTTGGCACTAGCATTTCCTACTCCTAAACTAATTGGGGTCAAGTCATGAAATTCAGTTACATGGTTTCATCTATAGATCTGGTTTATTATGAAATTAGTGCCCCTCAGTTATCCAGTTTGACCACAACATTTGCTGAAAATCTTGTTATCACTACTCCATGTGAACATACTCATATTAGAATGGGGTTTTCACTAGAAGACTTCACATAATATTTTGGTGGTCCTAAATGAAAACGGGTGCCAACCTGACTTTCAACATGGCTGCCATGCTGTCTTGAGAATAAATGTTATCACTTCTTCTGTACAGATAGTCATATCAATATGGGGATTTTCAGGTAATAACATTTACAGTACCTACTAAATGAAAATCATGTTTATCTGACTTCCAACATGGCTGCCATGATAGCCATCTTGAAAATCATGTGATGGCTGTTTCTCTGGAATAGGTGGTTGTATTGACATGGGGTTTTTGTTTAAGTAAGACACTTTTCTGGCTGAGATGGCATGTACAGATATTTTAGCTCTGCTGGTCATAACTTTTGGGATGGCCTGTTTTCCACTGTGTGCCCATCTGTTTGCACAAGTGTGTTATCAGTACTTCTCTTAAGTTACTTTAATTTACATGCATATTCAAGCTAAGGTTTAATTGGACCTAAATTAAATTGGTGTCACTGGGATATCCAATAGGGTCACCAGAGTTCCATTTTGTGAAATGTTGCAACTGATTCTCCAAACAGATAGTCATATCAACACGAATTTTCACTGAAACACTTCTTATAATGTCTGGTTGGTCTTAAATGAAAATGGTGCTTATCTGACCTCCAGTACGGCTGCCATGGCACATATCATGGAAGTCTTATTATCACTACTTAAGATGAGCAGAAAGTCATATCAGTATTTGGTTTTCGCATGCATTTTTTGTGATGTTCAGTTATTCCTAAGTGAAAATGGCACTGATCTGACCTCCAGAGGTGCTACTATAGCCATCTTGAAAATCTTGTTATTCCTTGTAAATGGTTGTTGTTGTTGTTGTGGGGCTTAACGCCATTTTTCAGCACACGATAGGCTAAACATGGCGGCCAGTATTAATGGTGGAGGAAGAAACCGGGAAATCCCCGGAAAGAACCACCAACCCACGAGAAGCTACTGGCAAGCTTTCTCACATATCCACATTCGCCGAATCTTAGACTCGAACCCATGCAGACAGAGGTGAGATGGCAGTGATCCGTAACGGAGAGCACTTTAGACCACTCGGCCATTCGGGGCCCCTTGTAAATGGATTGATATATCAATATAGGATATTTTTCAGGCATTGTACAATTAAGACAAGCTGTGTCACTTGCTCGGCTGCCAGATCAGCTAATGGGCCAGCTATTCATGACATATCCATTGAGTTGTTATTGTCACATCAATGAGCTATTCCATTTACTAGTCATTCATTCCATAGTATGTGGAATTGTACAGGAATCCGTGAGACCCATTTTGCAACATTTTCTATCTAGTTGTTTTCCTAGCTGGCTCTCCAATTGCCCCCCCAACACACTTTTCAAGCTATACTAAATGGATGGACATATCGACATAGGATTTTCACTAAAAGACTTAAAATATCTTGTTGGTTGTAAGTGAAAATGGTGCCAATATGACATCCAATATGGCTACCATGGCAGCCATTTTGTAAATCATTATCTCTACTCCTTAAGGAAAGTCATATCAATATAGCGTTTTCACCAAAAGACTTCTTATGATGTTGGTTCTAAATGAAAATGATTTCACATCCAATATGGCCACCATAGCAGCCATCTTGAAGATATTGTTATTGGTACTCCTCTTGAGTAGATGGTAATAGAGACATGGGGTTTTCACCAAAAGACTTATTGTGACATCTAGTTGGTGCTGAATGAAAATGGTGATGATATTATGGCCATTATGGCCATGATTGCCCATCTTGAAAATCTTGTTATTACTACTCCTAAATGGATGGTTGTTTCAACTAAGGATTGAAAATACCTGTAGTTTGTCCTAAATGATAATGCGGCTGATCTTGCATCCATTATGACTGCCAAATTGGCCTTTTTGATAATCCTTTTATTGTGTAGAGATTTTGTTAACACTTATCATGGAATCTTCTGCAAATTATTTTTGACCTCTAGGGCAATAATCCCTTCAAGAAATTCTTGCTGCAGAAGTTTTTTATTTGCATATATTTCCTAAACCCTTAAGAGCATGCTTTGCATGAATTTTTATAAGTTCATTCTGATGAAAGTTTTTTCATTTGCTTGTATTTCCTAAATCCGTTACGAAGTTTGCTCATAATTAGGATGAATTATCATGAAGCTAAAACAATACATTCTGCAAGATGTTTGCTCAAAAGTTTGCACTTCGGGTCAAGGGCATGAGTGTTACATCAGTAATTCTCATTGGCTTGAAATGCAGGCACTGTCCTTCCTGGCCTATAACACTTCTTACTGAATGTAGTTGGTCCTATTTAAAAATGGTGCCACTCAGACCTCACACAAATGGATGCCTTGGCAGCCACTTTGAAAAACTTATTATGGGTACTTCTCTTAAACAGATGATTGTATAGATATGAGGTGTTTACTGAATTTTTCTTGTAACTGGTCCTGAAAATGATGCTGATACGACACTATGAAATGGCTGCCATGGTAGCCATCTTGAAAATCTTATCATTGCATTGCCTTCAAAATAGATGAATGCAGTAAAATGGAATTTTCAGTAAAACTTTTTGCAATATATAGTTGGTTCTAAATGAAAATAGTACTGATATGACCTTCCAAAATGGCTGCCACTGCGCCATCTTAAAAATCTTGTTAAGACTGATTCTTCTGAAATGTCATATGAACATGGGGTTTTCACTAAAACATATAGTCTGATATGTAGTTGGTCATGTAATAAAATGATGATAATCTAACCTACACAATGGACATTTTGACAGGATTCTGAAAAACCTTGTCAATGCTACCATTTCAAAGGATGGTTGTATTGGCTGTGGGTTTCAATAACAAATTTTAAAGGGAACCATATGTAGTTAGTCCTGAATGAAGTTGGTGCTAATCTGATCTCCAATATGGCAGCCATAGTGGTCATCTTGAAAATCATGTTATTACTACTTCTCATGACCTCAAGGTCAGATTGACATGCCTTTTAAATAAAATATTTTTTGCAATATATAATTGATCCTGAATAAAAATGGTGCAGATCTGACCACCAGCATGACTGCTTCATTGTAAATGAGTATGAAAACCAAATTTAATTACTCTTGGAATCAAGTCAAAGGTCACTTATTACATTTTCGTTCTTCACTGAGCTTTTGAATATAAATACTTGTGCATATACACATTGATTTGACCAGATTGTTTTTGTTATTTACATTTCAATTAACAGTTTACCAACATTCTGACATTGTTTCAAGGCCAAGGGTGCTGGTGGGGGGGAGGCTGGTTGGTCTAAAGTACTCACCTTTACTGGTCACTGTGATCTTACCTCTGTTCACATGGGTTTGAGTCTTAGGCTCAGCCAAATGGGGTATATGACAGTGGCTTCCTGTAGGTTGGTTTTTCTTCCCTTGGTTTCCCTGGGTTCTTCCTCCATCAGTTATACTGGCCTCTATGTATAGCCTATCATGTGCTAAAAAAGACGGCATTAAACCCCAAAGAACAACAACAAGAAGAAGGTCTTGTTTTTTATTTTAAAATCTGTAAACAAGTAAGAATAATGTTTTATTAGACCCATTTTGTTGATAAATTTAAAATATTTTTTGAATTACACCAGCTCAGTTGTCATAACTTGGTTTCTGAGCTGTCATAGCCTGTGAATACAGCAATTCAAAACAAAATCTTAATAATGGATTGTGGGAATATCTTTAAAGTATCTGAGAAGTTCAGTGATCTGCTCTCACAAGATCACAAAGATTTTTGTACTGAGTTTATTGAGAAATCTGTGATGGTTTGAATACTTAGAAGTTAAAAGAATAAAGGGAAGAAGAAATGGACTTCATGTGGATTCAGCAGCTCTTTTCTGCCAGTAGGACATCAGTCTCATTGAGAGAGTCTTGTTACATTTCATTGTAATGTGTAGTATGGTAGTATAGGTATGTATACTTCATTTGTAAAAGTAGAGCATACTGTATACTGAAAAATAAGTCTACTTGACTATAAGTCAAACCCCCATTTTAGGGTTACAAAAAGTCAATTTCTCTTTGACTCTTGTATAAGATGAGGTCTATTTTGCAAGTCAGATGATAGATAGGTAGGTAGGTAGTTTGGTAGGTAGGTAGGTAGGCAGATAGATAGATAGACAAAGAAAAAAACTAGTGTAAAATACAATTACATTATTAAGTGGAATTTATCACAGATAAATTGTCAACTTACAATGTATCCTAACTGAATCCATTAAAATTGATAATGTAGGACATTTTATATCCATTTATATGTTAAATCAATTTTATATGTCACATGCCACTATAAAAATAGTAGTACAGAATTATCCAATGCACAATATCTAGTGTCATCGGGTATAAAGTCCATGAATTCGTCCTCATTGTCTGATCAAATTATGAATCATTATCAGTATCTAGTTGTAAATCATCATCTAGTTAATGTAAATATTGCCTGACTCCATGTCATATGAGACTGAGCTTGGGCTCTGTAACACTTTGATCAGTCTGAAAAATCTGTTAAAGCCTGCAACTGGACATGTGTCAATTATGCAGAAAGATCACAGGGAGTTTAAATAACCACCATCTGTGAGTAAGTATCAAACTCACAGCTCAGTCAAAAGAGTTGCCATGTAGGAAAGCAAAAAAGGTGCTGCTTTTATAAGCGTAGGGATTAAGGTCAAACATGCACAGGAACCTATTTGGCTGTGAACAAGCATGCATGCCATCCATTATGCTTTTTGAGATGATAATCAGTATGTTTTTTTCTCACCTAATTGCATCTTTTGCTTGCATGTATATGGATCTTGCTTTCTTCTGTGCATTAAAAATACAAATAAAGCAATAAGAGTTGTGGTTGTCATTTGTATTATCATTTCTTTAAACCCACTTATGATATAAATTGCGAATGTTCTAAAAAAATATGACCGCTGCATAAGAACTTCTTGATCCTTGATGTACATGTGTTTTCCTTATTTTCTATGTATAGCAACTGTATATGACATATTTCCAAGAAAAATGATGCCTTCTAAAATTTGAAACATTACCTCACAGATTCGTTACATTGATAATAAAGTCAGGTAGGGGACCAATCTGTACCTTAAAAGAAAATGGTGCAAGCTGTTAAGTGAAACAGTCTTTAACAGTGAGGCTTGTAGATATTATATGACTAAAATGTTAGAGCAGATGGATCTTTTCAAACTTTAAAACATGTCAGATCAGAAAAGGGCAAATCAACAACTGCTTTACAAACTTGAAAAGAAGAATGAGAATGATATAATACAGCACTTGGATTGAGCACATGATTGTCATGCTTACTGCAGAATTTATGGACTTTATGAACGATCAGCAGAAGTTTTACATGTTGACTAGTAAAAGTGAGTGTTGAATACAGATAATTTGTCAGTATCTTTTATGTTTGTATGCTGGTTCTAATCCACATGGATTTTGACCATTTGTGACAAGAATTTTGACCAGCTGCAGAACCAGGTTAGTAGCAAAAATAAACATATGGCATGTAATAGATTACACTTTTTATGCTCAGATTTTTTGTGATTTCTGTTAGCAATAATTGTGCTTATACCTCTCTCGGTGTTGGCAAGTATGAACAAGTACATGTATTAAATTCACAGCTGAATCAGTAGGATTGTCAACTGGAAAACAAAGTGAGTGCTGCCTTTTCAAACCAATGGCGTATCTGGCCTGGCAGACATCTTGGGAAATTACACTTGGCAATCAAATGTAATTTATGGTAAAGGAAACTGCAAATTAATTCAAAACTTTTATTGCATCAAACACAGTGTTATGCAGCAAAATACAAATATTAATACAAATACAAGCTGTTTTTTGCATGAAAATGGAAGCAATATACTTGCTAGTAAACACCCATTGTAAACAACATTGATGGACACTTCACTTTGCGATGAGTAGTATTAATTTACCTGTAATATTTTCATATTTTCAAAATCCAAATAAGTATAGTCAGATATTGTATAATGAATACCATCATGAACACTGTGCATACCATATACACATTTTTGAATGGGAATAGTGGCATGAAAACAAAAATATATTTGTTTTGACTATGTTTTTATACTGTAAAAATCACTAGTTTCCAAAATTACCCCTAGATTTATCAAATATTTTTTGTATGTTGTGCTTACAAGAAAATCCCTAATCTGCATACATCAAATTTTCAGGAAGTAGAAGTGTCACCTTATAAGCAAGTAGATACAGTAGGTTTTTTGTGATAACACCACGTCCATAGAAATTACATTTCATTACAAATAGTTTAGGGGCCCCGAGTGGCTGAGTGGTCTAAAGCGCTCTCCGTTACGGATCACTGCCATCTCACCTCTGTCTGCGTGGGTTCGAGCCTCGGATTCGGTGAATGTGGATATGTGAGAAAGCTTGCCAGTAGCTTCTCGTGGGTCGGTGGTTCTTTTCGGGTATTTCTCGGTTTCTCCCTCCACCATTAATACTTGCCGCCATGTATAGCCTATCGTGTGCTGAAAAGTGGCGTTAAGCCCTACGGCAACAACAACAGCAACAAATAGTTTAAGTTTTGTATTATTGTATGGTTGTTCACAAAATTTACAATACCACTTCATAAGTAACAGTACCAGGTATATTATGCTTCAGTGCCTGCGTGATTTCCTTGTATTCAGTGCCATATTCTTGGAACACAGGTTGCAGATAGACTTGTTTATTGTCCTTTTTTTCATGAAAAGGCAGCGGACATAGTATCCACTTTTCGCTTTATATCTGCCTTATATCTTGTAACACCTTATATCTTTTAAGCAGTTTGAGATTATGAAACTTGGATAATGATACATCATCATTAGGTGTGTTGTGGTGGTCCCAGGTGGCCATGTGGTCTAAAGTGCTCACCTTTACCAGTACTGGCTTCTCACCTCTGACAGCGAGGGTACTAGTCTCAGACAGTGCCAATGTGGGTATGTGAGAAAGCTTGCCAGTAGCTTCCAGTGGGCTGGTAGTTCTTACTTGGGTTTTCATAGCTTCTTCCTCCACCAGTTATACTTTCCACAATGTATAGCCTATCTTGCATTGAGAAATGGCATTAAACCCAAAAGAGCAACAACAGGTGTGTTGTGTACCACATTTAGAGAGCCTGTCTTCATGGCCAAGGTCACAGGCCAATACTTCAATATTTTCCTCACACTTTCCATCCCACTCTGTAACATTGTGATCAAAGGAATACAACTGCTTGTGACAAATTGATTTTATTAAATAGAAAAAGTATAGAAACTTTTGGTGTTTTACCAAAAATTTTGCTATGCAAGCAGTGCCTCTCTTGATGTTGCCATATTTGGAAGCTTTTCACTTTTGAAAGCAGTAATTGTGTTTATGTCACTGGTAATTTTCATTTATGCACAAAGATGACAGTTTGTTGAAAGTAACTCAGCCAGGTTTCATTATTGTATACCGATATTTTTGGTGACCTCAGCACAGTCGCATAAATTCTCTGCTTTTGCTTCTTTGAATGGAAATTTTCAGTTTTGAGAGGCACTAAAAGCCAAAATGTGATCATTCTGGCTCTCATTGTACTCCCCTTTTTGCATAGAGCATAGTGTACATTATCAAAAATCAGTCTTGGGTATGTGAGAAAGCCTGCCAGTAGCTTATCATGGGTCGGTGGTTCTTCCCTGGGTTTTCCAGGGTTCTTCCTCCACCATTTATACTGGCCGCCATGTATAGCCTATCTTGTGCTGAAAAATGGCATTAAACCCTACAACAACAACAACAACAAAAATCAGTCTGTACAACAATCTTGGAACACAATAACTGTTTCTGTGTTCTGGGCAATTTTTTGTTTTAATGGTCAAGTACAATTTCTGAAGATTAAGCAGTATTTAAATGGCCATCATTAAACAGAAACTTTAATCATTTTAGATACTTATATTTTGCTTTTAAATGTGAGTTAAATGTAATTTTACTTTTTGAACAATTTAATAAATTTAATTTGTACCTCAGGCATTAGAACAAGTGGAGAAGGATGTTGAGAAATCTGTAAGCAGCTTTGAGACAAATGGCAAGGTGACAACTTCTGTCATGGAAGCAAGGTACACTGATAAGAAGTAATAAGTGGTTCATTGTCAGACAGTGACATCTTTTGGTAAATATATCATGGATTTTTATAAAACTGATGGTGAGTGGGCTTATCATGAGATAAATATTATTCTTATCCACATAGTTTAGTGCAGTGCCAAAATACAGTAGAGTACAGCACTATCTCAAAATATAGTACTGTACAGTGCTCTCTCATCTGGGCATTTTCCAAAGGGGGGGGGACACAGCTGGTACATCCCCATGGCCCCTACCCTACCAAAAGATGAGTGTGAAACCACCATGATGAGGGAAGTTTTCATTACACTTTAGATGATGTTGAGAGCTTCTAAGAGTTTTGCTCCCTGCAACCCTACAAGGGGTTCCATCCCACAGACCTCTTGCCTACCTGTGTACACCCACGAATTGATTTTTCTGGATCTGCCACTGCACAATATAATGCCCTTTTATAAAAGTGACTCATTATTGAGGAAGCCTTTTACTCAGGTGTAGTCCAACAAAGTTGTCATGATAGAGCACAAAAACAACATCATGGGCTATTTAAAGGGAAAATTCATGTTGCATTATATTGTCAAGCCCATGTTAGAAGCAAGACATGGAGGTCAGTGTCAACAGTTTGTTAAAGCTTTGGTTAAAGTTTTTTATTTGCACTTATTTCTGAAAGTCCTTGATAGAATTTCATCATACATGGAATCGGTCATTATGAAGCAAAAACTGCTCACTCTGTGACACGTTCACTCACCCCTTTACCTTGGGACCAAGATCCCAGTCATAGAAAATTTGAATAAAGGTTTGTTTAGTTTTGTCATCGACTAATATTTCCTAGACCCCTTATAGATTATCATCATACCTGAATTTATAATTATGAAGCTAGGACAGTTTATTCTGTGACACAGTTGGTTACCTCTACAAGCTTGGGGTCAAGGTCACAGTCAGAAGATTTGCATTAACATTTTGGCTAAATTAGTTCATTTTTTTTATAGTTCGTAAACCCTATGATGGATTCTTTTTACACAGTGGTTGAATCATTATGAAGTTACGACCATCAATTCTTTGACATGCTCTCTCTTCTCTTTTGACCTTGGAGTTGCACATTTTTCACCAATGCTTGCAGTGTTTTATTTAATTTCCACACAAGAAAAAACAAGGTACTTTTGGCCACCATTAGAGCCTTGCATGACATCAGAAGGTCAGTTGTGTTTACAGTGCTGACTCTACACAGTTGAAACTTGTGATTACAGTACTTCCATGCCAAATATAGCAAGCTGTTTAGTTACTAGTCAGACATGTTTGATGATGACGGTAGAACAAGAATCTTGTTTTTCATTTACAGCCCAGGTAAAGCATCATGTATCTGTTTTCAAATGGTAGGTCCAATGACCACGGCATCATCTTTTTGTAAATCATCATAAACTTAAATTCTCATTGGCAAAAAAGGGCAAAATGATTAAAAGCAAATATAACTTAAATACTGAAATTTAGTGTTCTTCAGTATTTAATTGTATGCAAATTTATGACCTGAGCAGCATTCTTAGCTGTAGTGTATAGCACTGCAGTGAATACAAACTGACCTTGTGATGTAACAAACCATTTAGAGATTCTCCAGTGCTTTCCATATCATTTATACATTTTACATTCCTGCATATTGATAAATGCTTCTGTTTTGATGGTACCCATCTGTAGCTCACTGTTCTCCCTCAATCAAGTGTCCTTTGCATTTTATCTTTTCCTGGCCTGAAAATCATAAAATGTTTAAGTTTGAGTATGAACTTTTTAGCCACACAAATGATGCTTTCTTTCAACCTTCCAAAATGTTGAAGAGAGGATGTGGTGGAACATTTGCCTGTGGGAGCTATTCTGACAACACAAGTGGCAAGAAGATTTATATCACTAATGTCTATGGTGTTAAGGGTAAATTTTGATGTGATGAAACTATGATGGTGTACTACCTAAGAAAATCTTGGACTTTGCAGACTTCTGGTTAGTTGATAGTGGAAACTTGATCTCACACTCAGGCTGAGAATTTTATGATTTCAAGATCAGAACAGTAACAAGTAAGATCTCTTCCTTAACATGTTATCTTCACATATAGCATAGCTGCCAAGTGTCCCATTTTTTTCCTTATTTGTCCCGTGTTTTGGACCTGAATATGGCCGTACATTTTTCTTGTTAAAAATCCATTTTTTAAATTAAATTAAAAACTTCCTTGCAATTTTCTGTTTAGAATGGGCACAACTGAGCCTGAACTTGCGACATTTATAAATATCAGAGAGAACCTTGATGTAATTCAATCAAAGTTCGGTTTACTAAATTTCTTGTAGAAATGAACCTTCCTCAGTTACTAGAGTTGCTGGCAATTTATTTTCGCATACTTTTTTCAGACAGTAAAATCATAAAGGATTACTCATGTACTAGAAGAAAAGCAGTTCAATAAAAAAATAATCGCACAGAATTCAGATCATCATTGAGAGATGGTACATTGGAATTGATAATGATTGAAAAAATCCAGGTGTGGGGAAGGCTTCTATAAACAGCCTGTGTCTGAGTGTTTGTTGCTATCTTGCATTTTCTAAGTGGGTACCTGAACAGAACAGAACAGGGTGCCTATTCAGAAGGTGCAAGAATGCAACACATGCATCATTGACATTAAATAATTATTAAGTAAATTAACTGTCCTACTTTACTGATGGTTGTAGATGCTGTAAATAGTTACATATGCATTAAAGTCTTAAAAATCAGTATATGTTCTCAAAATCAATATTTTTGTCATAAGCAGTCAGTATTTTTGTACTCTTGGGTTGGCAGCTATGATATAGACTAAGATGGAATACTAAGTATCAAATAATTACTTACCATCCAGCTATTAATTACTCACTTACAGAAACTTGTAAAACATAGTCCTTTGTTAATTTGAGAACTCAAAATGGACACCATCGCTTAACAGGCTTGAAGCAGCCACTCTGGGTTATTGTAGCATTTTTCATGACATATGTCTTCCTTGACAGTATTCATCTACCTTAGTGATTTCATCATGTACTGGCTGTTCTGTCGGAATGTGTTTAGTTGTGTTGGAAAAGATAACTATCGGTCTTTTTCTCTGTAATTTTGCCCCGTTACTATAACTATCTTTTGTTTTGAAAATGACGTCATCATGTGATAAACACCAGTCCACCCATTTATGCTATGATGGAACCTCGTTAATTGCATTAAATAACAACTCCTTGGCACACCATACTACATTGTGCACTAGATTTAATGACCTGGGACTACTGTCATTTTTACTGAAATGTAAACGGTAGCAAAAAATAACAGGAAGAAAAATTCCAGGTATCTCTTTTGCCTTCTTCTTCAAAGCAGTTTGAAAACTTGACTGTTAATTTGGAAAACTTAATTGAAATTCCTCTGAAATTGTCAACCTTGCAGTCTGATCAACCACTGCACATTGCATTATTCAATGTCCAATCAGTAGGACCACTGGAAAGGCACACAGAAATAGTTAACTTTATCCACGGTCATGATATTGATATCTTTTACTAAAACCTCATTCATCAGTACAACTTAATCAGTGCTTGTGTTGATTGCTTAACAAACATGCCTCAGCAACCAAGTGCAGAGTATCAGTTCATGGTATAATAGTGTTATGGCCCAGTTTTGCACTGCTAAAAGAGAACGCCAGAATGCTGAGAAGATTTGGCTTTAAATCAGTCTCACTAATAATAAGGAGGTCTTTGAAGCTGCTCAAAAGAATGTAACAAACAGTTCATACAGCAAAATCAGCCTAATACAGTACTAACATCACTGAATGTTGCAGCTGCAGAGAATTCTGAGGTTATAAACAAGCAAAAATAAATGTACACTTCCAATAACCTTTCAACTTTCTGGATCTGTTTGCAAATTCCTTCTGTGACAAAGTTCAGTCCATCAGAGAAAAGCTTGACAACACAATTTCAATTGACTCATTTCATCATACAGTTGTGATAGAGAATATACACAGCAACTTGAACCTGTCTCTCTGGATTTGTTACATAACAGTTGGTGATGAAGAGTGCCCTAGAGTCCTGTGAACTCGATCCTGTTGTTTGAGTGCATAAATTCAATATTGCCTTCACTAACTGATGTTATCAATACTTCTCTCTCATCCACGGGAATTCCCATCATTTTTCAAAACTGCCATTATAAAGTTTCTGTTGAAGAAACTGATGCTTGAACATAATAACTTAAAGAATTGACTTGTTTCTAACCTCTCATTCATGTCAAAAATCTTAGAAAGAGTTGTTCTATCCCAACTTGTATTTCATCTAAATTCAAATGTCATTTTAGCAATGTACAAATTGTATATTGCCCTTGCCATGTTACTGAAACTGTCCTTCTGAGAGCAGTTAATTTCCAATGTGCAGTCATGGATGACATATAACAAGCTGCAGGTGAATGAAGCCATCCTGATCACCACACAGAGACTTTCTAATTCAGCTCCTTTACCTAAACAATAAGTATCAGCAATACCAACATTAAATTCACAGTCAGTATGAAACCTAGGTGCCACTCTTGGCATTATACTCTCTCATTACACTATCATGTCATAAACAGTGCAAGGCTGTATATCTGGAGCTGAGATGCATCACCTTCATTTGCAGTATTCTTTCATTTGACGCAGCTAAAACACTTGTGTGTTCCTTAGTACTTTCAAGACTGGACTATTGTAATTCACTTGTCTAACTCATCTCAGTATCTACTACAGAAACTTAAAACAGTTCAAAACACAGCTGTTCTGATCATTCTTAGAGCACAAAGAAATGAGTACACCTTCCCCCTACTCTACAACCTTCAATGGCTACCTATTCAGTCAAGAATCAAACACAAAATCTGTTCACTATGCTACATTTCATTGACTTGCTCCAGTCCAATATACTTATCTGACATCACCCATGTGTGCACCCCATCTAGAAACTTATGCTGCTCTTCCAACACTCTTACTCTCATTGTTCCCAGTGTTAAAACAAAGTTACATGGACAACGTTCATTTGCTTACTAGAGCCCAACTTCACGGAACAAATTGCCTGTCGATCTTAGACACAAGATCACTGTGATCTCATTCAAGAGTGCTCTTAAAACTCGTCCATTTTGACTGCAAGAACAGACTTGAAGACTTGACAGTTTTTACTTCCTTAATTATTGTTAGCATGTTTTTGTTTTGTAATTCACGGTATTTGTTTTGGTAATCTTATCATAGTATATAATTTTGTGTGTTATATAATATTGTAAAGTGCTTAGAGCTTCTAAAGATTTGGTGCTGTACTAAGCCCACATTATTGTTGTTATTATTATTATTATTATTATTATTATTTGATATTTAGTTTGATGAACCAGTAAACCTCAAAGTGGTGGTCAGTATGATGGGTTTTCTGGTCTATGTACTAAGACAAAGGTCTCTGATTGTTTTATTACATGATTTTGTGGAAACTTTTGAAATTAACCATGTTTTAGAAAACTGAAAATGCCATTTTAGCTGCATAATGCCACCAGACTGGCATGATTTCACAATAAAGTTGATGACAGCATGACAGTGCAGTATAATGAAGTATTGCAGAATCACATGACATCATGTCATCCATTGAAGAAACATCTCTCACAGGTGTCCTGTAACAATTTAACATCATTCAATCTTTGCAAATTTGGTAAAATTTGCATAATCATGATACAGAAAGCTTCTTATTTATTAATTTGCTTTATACATTGTAAATGAATCATGCTGTTGAATGCAGATATTTTTTTCCAATTTTGTTGACTTCCTAAATTTATGAAGATTTTAAGCCCATGAAAATTAATGTATTTGCAGAGAAATTTCAGTAAAATTCAATGTAATTTTCTCCTATTGCAGTATATTCAAGAAACCTTACTACATAGGGAGGTTCCTGCCAACCCTTCTTAAACCAAGACCTGTAAGTTTTCCTTCTGAATGTACAGATTAGAAATCAGGCCTTTGAAATTTCTGTTAAAGTTTACTTGTTTTTCACTTGTTTGCTCTAATTTTCCCTTTATTTGCCTGAGCAGAAATTAACTCACAAAACATAACTTATCCTTTCAATATTTCAATACCATTTCATTACAGATAAAACCCCTTTTGCATACAGCCACCACATATTTCATAAAAACTTAATGTACAGTGCCAGAGAGGGTAGCTTACTTAATGGATAGAGTATTAGATGGTATCATTTCTGATGGGTACTAATATCTGGATGCTTAAATGCCTATGTAAAAATTACTTGTAACTTGCTTTTGAACTTGGGAAATGGGAATTTCAGAGGCCTGAACTGTTAAGTTAAATTGCCTAATTAAATATGAAAACAGTTATAGCTGTACTTGTTATAGACCAGCAGATATAAGCAATGGCTTCTTGTCTGCCATCTGTATGTTAGCACAAGTTTGTTAGTGTTACTCCCCCTAAAGTGCTTGAATGATTGCCATAAAACTTTATATACACTTTTATCCAAAAGTCTGCTTTATCCTAAATGAAAATGGTGCTGCTTGGACATCCAGATCTCATCTCTACTCTTTCTTAATGGATAGCCATATTGGTGCTGCTTGGACATTACAAATTTTATCTCAACTCCTGCTGAATGGATAGCTACAGTGACATGGGGTTTCACCAAAAGATTTTTTAAGATGTCTGGTTGATCCTGAAGGGAAATGGTGCTGATCTGAAATCCAGTATGGCAGCCATGGTAGCCACCTTGAAAATCTTGTTATTCTTACTCATCCTGAATTGATGGTTGTATTGATGTAGGGTTATTTGAAAAGACGTATTATGATGTCTGATTGGTCCCAAATAAAATAGTGATCATCTGGCATCCAGTATGGCAGCCATCTTGAAAATCATGCTATCACAGCTCCTCCTGAACTGATGCTTTTATCAACATTGGGTTTTCACCAATAGGACTTATCATGTTTAATTGGTACTTAATGAAAATAGTGCTGATCTGACAGCCAGTATGGCCACCAGATTGGCTGTCTGAAAAATGTGGTTATTGCTACTCCTTCAGTACTGATGATGATACTGACATGGAATTTTCACTAGAACACTTCTTATGATCGTATGATGTGTGGTTGGTTCTAAATAAAAATGGTGCCTGTAGGACATCAATTGGGCCACTGTGGTGGCCATCTTGAACATCTTATTGTTACTTCTGAATTAATGGTCTTAATGACATGGCGTTTTCACTAAAAGACTTCTTCTGATGTCTAGTTGGTAAGAAGGAAAATTGGTGCCCCTCAGACATCCAGTGTGGCCACCGTGGCAGCCATCCTGAAAATCTTGTTGTAGTTAATCCTTCTGAGTCAACTTGATAGTCATATTCACATGGGGTTTTCATTAAACGACTTTACAGTGTCTGGTTAGTCCCAAGTGAAAATGGTGCTGATATGACATAATATATAGCCATTATAGCAGCCATTTTGAAAATCTTGTTATTGCTACACTAACAAGAGGTTTTCAGTAATAGACTTCTTAAGATGTCAGTTTCTTTAGAAAGGAAAATGTTGCATCTTGGACATCCAGTGAGTCTTCCATGTCGTAATGGTACTAATTAGAACTCCAATTTCATGGCCATGGTGGTCATCTTGAAAATCTTATTAGCATTACTTCTGAATTGATCATTGTAGTATCATTGGGTTTTCTCTGAAAGACTTCTTATGATTTATAGTTGGTTCTAAGTGAGAGTAGGACCAATCAGACATACAATATGGTGGTAATGGTAACCATATTGAACATTATTATATAGCTACATCAAATTCTCCTGATCTTTTAGGCTTGGCATTTTCACTGAAAATCTTCTTATGATATCTAGTTGGTGTTAGGTATATTTAATTTAATTGTTATTTTTTTAAAATTTCATTACATGCTATTGTAATGTAGCATTGTATGCTGGACTTGACCTTGTCCAAAATTGAGTTCATTTCTGCTTGACCTGATTGACTTTTTTTTAAATTTCATGTTATGTAAACAACTAATACATAGCTAAATTATTCTCGATGTGTATGGACTTAATATCAGGAACTTTATTAATAGAAGAAGTAAATATGTTTATTTGGGTCGGGTTTTGGACTTTTCTTGGTGAATTTTACAGGTAATGGTTTTGATTTTGTAAACATCAGGATCATTCTAGAAGATTACTTTCCATTGGGTAATTTTTAGAAAATGCTAATTGTGACCTGAGGTCAAGTAGAGAACTAAATAATCTTGTAATTGTGAGAACTTAGTCATTTGTGCTTTAACATCTAGCACTTTAAAGTTCTTCATCATATGTTGGACTAATAGTTTTGGACTGGAGTCTTTTTTGTTCAAATTATTGAATTCAAGTGATTATTTTCTCTGGAAATAAAAAAGTGCTCTGATAAAATTCTTGGATAAAGACATTCACTGGAATTTATACTGAATTCAAACCTGGAATTATACTACTGTGGTTCAACAAAAGACTGTTGACACATCAATACTCCATAAGCTATAACAGACACGTCATCGCCTTCAGTTTTGGATTTCTTCAGGACTTGTACTGAATTTTAATCAGGACTGCAAATTATTGTGACTTGTGTCTGTAATTCTTAGATTATTTTGGGATTTAATTCGCAATACCGTATGTTCTTTTCTTCTCATTTTCATTTGTATTCTAGGGAAATAAATTATCTGTTTACAAAGCTTGTTGTCTTTCACTCTTTTCTGTTACTTATTTTAAGAGCATAGACTCATAATATTGGTCATAAATAAAAATGGTGCTGATTAATGGTGGCAATCTTGAAAGTCTTACTACTACTCCTCTTGAAGGGATAGTTTTCACTAAAATGCTTCTCACTACATGTAGTTGGTCCTATGTAAAAATAATGCTAATGTAATCCATCAAAATTTGAAAAATTTGATAACAGCTACTTCTCCTTGATCGATGGCCATATCCAAATGATGCTGTACAAATCTCCAAAATGACTGCCTTGATGGCCATCCTGAAAATGTGTATATGGTTACTTTTCTGGAACAGATGGTCTTAATGACTTGAAGTTTTCACTAAAACCTTGGTTCCGAATGTTGTTGTTGTTGTTGTTGTTGTATGGTTTAATGCCATTTTTCAGCGCAAGATAGGCTATACATGGTGGCTAGTATAAATGGTGGAGGAAGAACCCGGGAAAACCCCGCAAAGAACCACCGACCCATGATAAGCTACTGGCAAGCTTTCTCACATACCCACATTGGCCAAACCTGAGACTTGAGCCCACGCAGACAGGTGAGATGGCAGTAATCCATAACGGTGAGTGCTTGAGACCACTCGGCCACTTGGGACCCCAGTTCTGAATGAAAATGGTGTTCATCTATCTCCAGCATGGCATCATAGTGGCCATCTTGAAACCTTGTTGTTACTATTGTGTTAATGGTGGCAGTGACATGGGGGTTTCACTGAAGCACATCTTGCAATATTTCATTTGTTCTGAATAACAATGGTTCCATCCTGATCTGACCAGCCAAATATCTACACTTCTGTGAAGGAGTTTTGAAAACCAGGTCTAATTGACCCTGGAGTTGAGTCAGAGGTCATTGTTTGCATTCTTTTAATTCACTGAGCTTATTGAATATAGTGACTTGTACAATTGAAGTTTGACCAGACTTCGTATTGAATTACATTGCAATGAACAAGTTGATTGTCAGCACACTGACATTGGTTTATAAATCAATGGTCTTAACTCTGGCACTTAGCTGTACTGGCTTGTGAACATAATAACAGAAACAAGAATGAATGGATTTTCATCAAACCCCCCCCTCCCAATTCAGTTGTAGATATTTGGATGAAAACTGCCTTTAATAGGACAAAAGACAGCCTGTAGCATAGATACAAGAGAGAAACTTCTTGAAAGTTACTGCCTGAATTGTTTTTATCACTGTAATAATACAGTTCAAGTTTTTAGTTTTAATCACATTGGCACAGAATGCAACCACAGATCTTTGGAGTTTGCAGTTGGATCCAACATACAGGCATGTATATAGACAGTATGACTTACTAGGACATTGTATTCAGTGTGCCAACAGCATGAATTATTGAGTGCTCATTACGTTATATACTCACTTGAGAGTTTAGTCCAACTACAAACTGCATAGACGCAGATCTGCCACCTAATAATGTGTTAGAAGAGTTGGATCTATGCAGTTAGGGCTAATAAGTAGAACAAAGAATATAAGCACTCTTTCATGAAATTTGGAATGTTATGTCCGCATTAACTTGGAAATGTTATAAAAGAATGCCTGTTTCACTGAGGGTGAAGCTCGACTAGAATGAATGCAAAACCTGCCAGCATCCATTGACAGTGGAACACATTCTTATTCTTATTGAGTATGTTTATTTCCACCTTGTGAGACAGAAGTGTGTTAAATGTGAACTCAGAAAAACTGTATGATGATATACAGTGAAACCTTACTATAGCAAGATTCATTATAACATGAATTCAGATATAAGATGATCATGGCATAGATCCAGAAATTTTACAGTAATTTCACCAATTAATTGAAGTAATACAAAGTTTTGTCCATAAAATATACAAGTTTGAATTAATAATTTGGCAAGATGTGTTGTGTTCTTATAGAAAAAATGTCTTGTCACTGTGTCTTTCTTTATATGTAGATGTGAAAAGTTTTTATTTGTGAGTGTTCATTTCAGTTGTATCAGTAGTGAATCACTATACATTGATCTTAGCTTGTCTGTCAGCTTTATAGAAAGCTGATAAGTGTTAATCTTATCATTATTGACCTTTGAATAGAGCTGTCAACGGGTACTTTGGGTACGTGGGTACCTCATCATCATCATCATCATCATCATCATCATCATCATCAATCCCTTAACCCAAGAGGTCGTTGGGGCACCACAGACTACTTTGCAACCAATTCTCTCCATCTTTCCCTGTTCTCTGCTGCCCTTTGGGTATCTCCAAATCCCATGCCTGTCAGCTCTTTAATGTTGTCTTCCCACCTCTTTTTCTGTCTACCTCTTCTTCTGCACCCTCACACTTTGCCTTGCAAGATTGCTTTTGCTAGTCCAGATGATCGAGACATGACCATGCCACTTCAGTTTGCGCTTTTTTACAGTCGTCAAGAGGTCTTCATAGGATCTGATGGCTGGTTGGATCCTGTTGTGGACTTCTTCATTGGTTGCATGGTCAGTGTATGAGATGCCCAAGATCTTGCAGTAGCATCTCATTTCGAAGGTTTGAATCCTTCTTTGTAGATCTGATGTGAGCGTCCATGTTTCACAAGTATACATAAAGATGGATATGACAATCGAGTGCATCAGCCTTATTTTGGAACCAAAAGCAATGTTGGTATCTTTCCATATTGGTCTCAACCTTGCTAATGCTGCTGTTGTCTGGGCAATCCTGCAAAGTAGTTCTGGTTTGGAGCCCTAATCTGTGATAATTGATCCCAAGTACTTGAAGCTTGTGACTCTTTTCAGTTTCTGTTCACTGACCTTTATTTCTGCACTGTTGCCATTGGTGTTGTTTGTCATCAGTTTGTTTTTTTCGGCACTAATCTCCATACCGTATGTGGTGGAGGTTGTGTTGAGGCACTCAACCATGTCAGCCAGTTCTTTTTCATCTCCTGCTAAACCCATCAATATCATCTGTGAAGCGACGGTTGGTGATTGTTCTTCCTCCGATGCTGACAGTGCCCTTGTGGTCATGCAAGGCATCCTCCATGATCCTTTCCAGGAAAATGTTGAAGAGTGTTGGTGACAGTATACATCCCTGTCTGACTCCAACTGTTGTTCGAAACCAACCTCCTCTGCTGCCATTGATGAGGACAGCACTGGTGGCTTTGTCATAGAGATGCTCAACAACCTGCACCAAGTTTGAGTTGATGTTGTACTTCCTCATAGTTGCCCATAAGGCTGCATGCCGTACCCTATCAAAGGCCTTTTTGAAATCTATAAAGACGTGGTATAGATTCTGCTGATGACGAAGGTATTTCTCACAAAGGAGTCTGAGATTGAAGATTTGTTCTGTGGTGCTCTTTGCTGCTCGGAAGCCTGCCTGCTCTTCAGCGATAATTTTCTCTGCTTGAGGCTTTAGTCTGTTGAGAATTATCTTCAACATGACTTTGCTTGGATGACTGATCAAACTGATGGTTCCGTAGTTTTAGCATAGCTGTAGGTTTTCTTTCTTGGGGAGCATGATGACCAAGGATTGAGTCCATGTGGTAGGCCATTCTCCTGTCTGCCATATCTTGTTGTAGATTGTTGTTAGGACTGTGACTATCTCTTCTCCTCCTGCTTGAATGAGCTCTGCTGGTATGTTGCCAATGCTGGCTGACTTTCCTTTCATTAGTGACCTAACTGCAATTTCTACTTCTTCATGAAGAATGGGGTTGTCATCAATTTCTTCTGCCTGAGGGCAATTTAGTACTGCTCGATCTCCTTGGATTTTATGATTGTACAATTCTGAGCAGTATTCTGTCCATCGCTTGACGATCTCTTCATCTTCTGTGAGGCATTTTCCTGATTTGTCTTGGATTGTGGTAGTTTTCCCTTGTTTTTGGGTTGTGAGATCTTTCACCAATTGATATGCCATTTTGCTGTCATTTCTACTCAGACTGTCTTTGATTTTGAAGCATTGTCTTTCTATCCAGGATTCCTTTGCCTTTTTCACGCTGTTCCTGATCATGTTGTTTATCTGTGTTTTCTAGCTCCTTCATGATCTCTTTTTCCCTTTTTCAGTTGTCTTTTTTTGTTGCATAGTCCAAGGAAACACAGGTTTCTTGAATTTGAGACAAAATGTCACAGAATCATTATAGTTTGATATACACATAGTAACAGAGCAGTCTGTGCAAGATATTAAACAAGATTGGCTTTATTGTTGTGACTTGTGGATGTTATATGATTGAAAAATGTTAAAGGAGAGGGATTTTGTTAAACTGAAGAACATGTTGCATCAGGAAAAGGACAAATCAATAGTGCTTTACAAAATTTTGAAAAAGTAATTTGACTGTGATGTAATACAGCATTCAGAATTTGTGGACTTAACGACCATTCAGTGAAAATTAGACATGTAGACTAGTTAAAGTTAGTATTGTGTATAAATTATTTATCATTTTGGTTTGTGTCTGTATTCTTGTAATAATAAACATGGATTTAACTGATTTGTGACTAGAATTTTAACTAACCACAGATCCAGGTAAGTAGCAAACATAAATGTACGGTTTTCATATGGTTTTCTGTAATTATCGATGTAATATATAGAAATACTCTTTTTATGCTAATGTTTTTTTGCTATTAGTAAAAATTACGCTTATACCTCTCTGGTGGTTGGTATATATGAACCTACAATAAAGCAGTTCAGATTCACATTTAATATAATTTTCCTCTGATAAGGGTACCTGGGTAGCCGATCATTAGGACTGATGGGTATCCGGTTGACGTTTCCTAAAATTTTGTCAGCTTTACCTTTGAACAATAACTTTTCAACTTTTACTGTCAAATAATTCATGTTTATTTCATAAGCATGGGTGAAAGTTCCCTGTTGTATGATGGAAATTCTGTCTTCAAAATGTTCCCACATGTCGATCTTCCAAATTGTGCAAATCCATTGAGTTCTTGGGGAGGGTAAAGGGGTGAAAGTTTTTTGGAAAGCATTTAGTAGGGGGAAAAAAATCAATGCTTAGGGATACTATATTTTAAACTTAAGATTTACTTTTGAGCAAGCAAATGGAAGTTTTCATGTGGTATTCAATTGACTCAAAGCTCCTCGGATGTGTTCATATATCACTCCATAATTCAGTGCCCTCTATGAAAACCTAATGATTCAGTGATTATAATCCACTGCTATTTGATTCCTACATTTACCTCATTGGAACGATAACAGATAGAGGGTGCTGAATTATTCGAGTGAGACATCTCGGCCGCTACTATACCTCCTTATGTATTATTCTTCCATTGTTTTCTCTACCCCCCCCCCTTTGCTTCATAGAAAGATATGTTTTTTTAAATTAATTTGTTACATTATCTTGACTTGGTAGTTGTTGTCAGGATAATTGGAATTTTGCCCATGCTAAATTCACAGACAATAACTGCATTTATTTTTTTTCTTCTCCAAATTAGTACAGTTACAAATATTTAAATGGTTAAAAGAAAAGCACATTCCTCTAAATTGAAACTTCAAAGCATAACTAAGTACTTCCCCAGACTGCTGGTCCTCTATGGAGGAAAATGTGTTGTCTATTTCAGCAGCTTTATACAATGCTGACTGACTTTCATGGTGGGGACACTCCAGATGCATAGTCATTTAGAAAAGAAAGAAAGAAAGAAACAGTTTGATCCTTACAGATTTGTACTGAATAAAAAATAAAACACCAAGCACCATAATTTTATCAATATTTAATTTACTTGACAAGAGTTCAGAATATCTGATCATATTTTTTTAGTTATCCATTGCGTGTATGTGTTTCCTTTTTGATGCTTACTGTAGTGTTAAAGTATTTCTGAAATACATGTACATGTACCAGGATTTTATTAGCAGCAGTTATCTAATTTGTTGTTTGATAAATTATGTGTTAAAGGAAGAACGTTCTTTCTTTCAAAATTTACAATGAGAAATTTATGTATTAATGATTCAATGGATGTATTATATTAAAGAATCAGAATTTTGGATTGTTCAGTTACAATTTTCATGAAAAAATATATTGTCAGAAGTACTCCTTTTTTAGCTTTTGGGGGGATTCACCTCTCCCACCAAAGCCCTGTACCCACAAGGATGCCTAAGTTGCCCCCTTTTCCCCAGTTCTACTTTTCAGTGTTGTGGTTTTCCCCAACTTTCACCCATATATACAGCAGTCTTAATCTTCCAAGAGGTTTTGCAATACTTTTTTATTTACATTTTTAAACTTATTTTCAGTAAACACCATACAGGCAGTATTGTGCTGATGTGCTCTTAAACCTTACAGACTTAATTCACTTTAAATCGACATGTATACATGAAAATATGTGCATGTATTTTGTCATTATCAGTGAATACATAAGATTTGGACACAGTTTGATATTTTTCAGCTGCCTGATGTGCCAGATACAAGAATGAAGTTTATTGAAGTCTTGAGAAAGTAGGTCATCTTTGAATTTTTAAAGAACATGGTCATATGTCAATTTTCTGTAGCTAATTTCCATGTACAAAGGAACTTATCTCCATTCAAATTAAGAGAGTGGGGTGGGGTGCGATTGGGGAAAATGATTAACTGGAAGATGATCATTAGTAATTTCCCATACTCAGAGCATAAATATTCTACAAATTCAAAATTTTTGGCAATATCACACTGCCTTCATCAGCAACTAACATTGATCACTTGACTTGTAATGGAAACATGATATGAGGAGACTGGTGTAGATGGGTGATAATTTGGTCTCCTTGTCCCAGTTTAAAGTTGGCCTCTGCTGTCATATTTCGATTGCCTCCTTCACCCTCTTTTTCCATATGTATATTCGTATCATGTGACCATTATAAGTCATGTAATCAACATTAATTGCTGATGAAGGCAGTGTGATATTGCCAAAATTCCAGATTCTTAAGATATTTATGCTGCAAGCTTGGGTAATTAATTAATTATCATGAATTATCCAGAGCAAGTAAGCAACCTTTTCAGTTGTAATTGGAAGATGTTCAGAACAGTGTGGCTTCTTTACAGAATTTAGTTGAAGAAATAATCTGCTAGTGACAAACCAAAATTTTATTAAATGTAAAAAATGTATTAAAATAATCATTATTTACTGAAGTTTGGCTTTTAGGCACTTTTGTTTGGGATAATTCCACAATTTGTTTCCCGCAATAAACAACACGGGGTGTTGCCATATTTGCAAATGTGAAAAGGGCATTCCAAAAGAAGCTTTATGCAGCATGTAACATCACAACTGTATCCATCATAGCATCTTCACAACGTTCATAACCCAGCCTATCAATGTGAATGTTTAAAATTATCGTCCAGATTTTTAAAACTGCTCATCTTTTTATGCAGGTTCACCTTTCAGACTGGGTTTTTGAACAAATACCATGCACCAAATACCATTGTTGTTGGTATTATTATTATTATTATTAGTTTATCAACAGATTTATTTTAATGCACTATTCAATAAAATCATAAATGTATATGTTGTTGTTATGGGTTTATCCTCATTTTTTAACACATAATACATAGTGGCAGGTATATTTGGTGAAGGAAGAACCTGGAAAACCCCTGGGAAGAACTAGCAACCCACAGGAAGCTACTGGCAAGTTTTCTCATTTTCTCATGTTGGCTGAGCCCGAGACTTGAACCCATGCAGACAGAAGTGACATGTCATTGATCTGTAACAGCAAGTGCTCTAGACCACTCAGCTGCCAGGGGTACCCATGCATATGATGGTCACTCTCCCAAAGTTGTTTTTCACACAGTTTACATATGATACTGGATGGGAGGGTTTTTCTTCTGAGATGGGAGTGTCTCCCATCTCTAATGTCACCCAATGAATTCTTCATGTACTTAAAATTGTTATTGAGAAATTATATTTTGAAATCAGGACAATAGTGTTTCCTTGAGGAATTTCTGGTGTTCCTGTTGTTTGCCATGTTCTTTACTAAAGTTTTAGTAACTGACCTGGTATTGTTGTCAAGTTAGAATGTTCTTGAAATGAACTTTTGACCATCATCCTGGTCCTAATATTGTAACTCAGGTTCCTATATAAGAGAAGAGTATACAGAAATTTTTCATTCTTATCTTAACATCTGAAGTGGAATCAGTCTTTTAGTGGTGTTCAGTTTTAATTTAAGTGGATTTATTTATATAAATTATTTATTTGAATTACAAAGTGCTCATTGATTATTTTCGGACTAGATCACTTTCTTTCTGAACACCTTGGAATATACTCTATACTTTTGAACTTGTAATAGAACTTTTAGGACCATTTAGGAATTAGTTCACAATACAGTTAAGTTCTTTTTAAATTGTCACTTTGTATACAAGGGAGATAAATAATTAGTTGAATTTTACTAAACTTGTTGGGTTTTTTCGCCATTTTCTGTTATGTAGCTTAAGACCATAAAGCCATAGTAATAGACTATTGCATGGTTCTTCTGTTATATATGAAGGACTCTCTTCTGGTATTATTACAAAAGTCCATTTACTTAATATCTAATTACTATTGGTTTGAGGTGCACAAATAAATAATCATAATCATTATGGAATTTTTGATACATTAGTAACATGAAACATTATGTTCTCTTATGGGATGGTTGCTTGACAGACAAACAACAAACTACACAGACACAGATTTGCCATTGTATATTGCGCTGGTAGATCTGGGTCTTTGCAGTTTGTTAGGAGTAATCAGTAGATCATATATATACAACATAGACTCTGATCTGCTGGTGCAGTATGCACCAGCAGATCTGGGTCTGTGTTTCTTTATAATTGGATTTGACATATTAGTGACTATATATGGTATCATTCTCAGATATTGGCATTTGGATTATGTTGCTTTATATCTTTGGTAGAATGGAGAAGATCCCAGAAAATTTGTTTAATAATT